>JAJEJO010000368.1:568093-597553 GCA_020662805.1 Glaucomys volans
AATGTAAATGGCCTAAACTCATCAATCAAAAGACATAGACTGGCAGACTGGATTAAAAAGAAAGACCCAACAATATGCTGCCTTCAAGAGACTCATCTCATAGAAAAACATGCCCACAGACTAAAGGTGAAAGGTTGGGAAAAAGCATACCATGCACACGGACTAAGTAAAAAAGCTGGGGTTTCCATCCTCATTTCAGACAAAGCAGACTTCAAACCAAAGATAGTCAGAAGGGATAAAGTAGGACATTTCATATTGCTTAAAGGTAGCATAAATCAACAGGACATAACAATCATAAATATTTATGCACCAAACAATGGCGCATCCATGTATGTCAATCAGATCCTTCTCAATTTCAGGAATCAAATAGACCAAAACACAATAATACTCGGAGACTTTAACACTCCTCTCTCACCGTTGGACAGATCTTCCAAACAAAAATTGAATAAAGAAACTATAGGACTCAATGACACAATCGCTAATCTGGACTTAACGGACATATATAGAATATTCCATCCATCAAAAAGCGAATACACTTTCTTCTCAGCAGCACATGGGTCCTTCTCTAAAATAGACCATATGTTATGCCACAAAGCTACTCTTAACAAATACAAAAACATACAGATACTACCTTGTATACTATCAGATCATAATGGAATGAAACTAGATATCAACGAGAAAGTTAGAAACAGAAACTACTCCAAGACCTGGAGATTAAATAATATGCTATTGAATGATACATGGATAACAGAAGACATTAGGGGGGAAATTAAAAGATTCTTAGAGGTCAACGAGAATAAAGATACAACATATCGAAATCTCTGGGACACCATGAAAGCAGTGCTAAGAAGAAAGTTCATTGCAGAGAGTGCATTTAATAAAAGAATGAAAAGTCAACAAATCAATGACCTCACATTACAGCTCAAAGCCCTAGAAAAAGAAGAACAGATCATCACCAAAAGTAGTAGAAGACAGGAAATAATCAAAATCAGAGCTGAAATCAACGAAATTGAAACAGAAGAAACAAATCAAAAAATTGACGAAACAAAAAGTTGGTTCTTTGAAAAAATAAACAAAATTGATAAACCCTTAGCTTTGCTAACAAAGAGAAGGAGAGAGAAACTCCAAATTACTAAAATTCGCGATGGAAATGGAAACATTACAACAGACACAATTGAAATACAAAACATAATAAGAAGCTACTTTGAAAATTTATACTCCAACAAAATAGAAAACCTGGAAGACATCAACAGGTTCCTAGAGGCATATGAGCCACCCAAACTGAATCTGGAGGACATACACAACTTAAATAGATCAATTTCAAGCAATGAAATAGAGGAAGTCATCAAAAGCCTACCAACAAAGAAAAGTCCAGGACCAGATGGATTCACAGCCGAGTTCTACAAGACCTTCAAAGAAGAGCTCATTCCAATACTCCTCAAAGTATTTCATGAAATAGAGGAGGAGGGAACCCTTCCAAACTCATTCTATGAAGCTAATATCACCCTGATACCAAAACCAGAGAAGGACACATCAAGGAAAGAAAATTTCAGACCCATATCTCTAATGAACATAGATGCAAAAATTCTTAACAAAATTTTAGCGAATCGCATACAAAAGCATATTAAAAAGATAGTGCACCATGATCAAGTGGGTTTCATCCTAGGGATGCAAGGTTGGTTCAACATCCGGAAATCAATCAATGTAATTCACCACATCAACAGACTTAAGGTCAAGAACCACATGATTATTTCAATAGATGCAGAGAAAGCATTTGATAAAATACAGCACCCCTTCATGCTCAAAACACTAGAAAAAATAGGGATAGTGGGGACATTCCTTAACATTGTAAAGGCCATTTATGCCAAGCCCACAGCTAACATCATTCTAAATGGAGAAAAATTGAAAGCATTCCCCCTGAGAACTGGAACAAGGCAGGGATGCCCTCTTTCACCACTACTATTCAACATTGTTCTTGAAACTCTAGCCAGAGCAATTAGACAGACCAAAGAAATAAGAGGAATACGAATAGGAAAAGAAGAGATCAAACTATCCCTATTTGCTGATGACATGATTCTCTATCTAGAAGATCCTAAGAATTCCACCAGAAAACTACTGGAACTCATTAATGAATTCAGCAATGTAGCAGGATATAAAATTAATGCTCATAAATCTAATGCATTTTTATTCGTAAGTGATGCATCCTCTGAGAGAGAAACTAGGAAAACTACCCCATTCACACTAACCTCAAAAAAAATAAAATACTTGGAAATCAATCTAACAAAAGATGTGAAAGACCTCTACACTGAGAACTACAGAACACTAAAGAAAGAAGTTAAAGAGCATCTGAGAAGATGGAAAGATCTCCCATGTTCTTGGATAGGCAGAATTAATATTGTCAAAATGGCCATACTTCCAAAAATGCTATACAAATTCAATGCAATTCCAATTAAAATCCCAATGATGGACCTCATAGAAATAGAGCAAGTGATCATGAAATTCATATGGAGGAATAAGAGACCCAGAATTGCTAAAGCAATCCTTAGCAAGAAGAGCGAAGCAGGGGGTTTCACAATACCAGACCTCCAACTATACTACAGAGCAATAGTGACAAAAACAGCATGGTATTGGTACCAAAATAGGCAGGTAGATCAATGGTACAGAATAGAGGACACAGAGACAAACCCAAATAAGTACAGGTATCTCATTCTTGACAAAGGAGGCAAAAACATGCAATGGAGAAAAGACAGCCTCTTCAACAAATGGTGCTGGCAAAACTGGAAATCCATATGCAGCAAAATGAAACTAAACCCATATCTCTCACCCTGTACAAAACTCAACTCAAAGTGGATCAAGGACCTAGAAATCAGACCAGAGACTCTGCACCTAATAGAAGAGAAAATAGATCCAAATCTTCATCATGTTGGACTAGGACCAGATTTCCTTAACATGACTCCCAAAGTGCAAGAAATAAAAGCACGAATCAATGATTAGGATAGAGTGAAACTAAAAAGCTTCTTCTCAGCAAAGGAAACAATCAGCAATGTGAAGAGAGAGCCTTCAGAGTGGGAGAAAATCTTTGCCACACACACTTCGGACAGAGCACTAATCTCCAGAATCTACCAAGTACTCAAAAATCTTTACACCACGAACACCAATAACCCAATCAATAAATGGGCCAAGGAAATGAACAGACACTTTACAGAGGAAGATCTACAAGCAATCAACAGATTTATGAAAAAATGTTCAACATCACTCGTTATAAGAGAAATGCAAATCAAAACCACCTTAAGATTTCATCTTACCCCAATTAGAATGTCTTTTATCAAGAACACAGGCAACAACAGGTGTTGGCGAGGATGTGGGGAAAAGGGTACACTCATACATTGCTGGTGGGAGTGCAAGTTGGTGCAGCCACTCTGGAAAGCAGTGTGGAGATTCCTTAGAAAACTTGGAATGGATCCACCATTTGACCCTGCTCTCCCACTCCTTGGCTTATACCCAAAGGACTTAAAATCAGATTGCCTCAGTGATGCAGCCACATCAATGTTCATAGCTGCTCAATTCACAATAGCTAGATTATGGAATCAACCTAGATGCCCTTCAGTAGATGAATAGATAAAGAAACTGTGGTATATATACACAATGGAATATTACTCAGCCATAAAGAAGAATAAAATTATGGTATTTGTAGGTAAATGGATGATGTTGGAAACTGTTATGCTAAGTGAGATCAGCCAATCCCAAAAATCCAAAAGCCGAATGGTCTCTCTGATAAATGAATGATGATGCATAATGTGGGGGGGAAAGATGGCAAGAATGGAGGAAAGATAGCTAGCATAGAGGGAAGGGAGGGGTGGGGGCGGGTGGGGGGTAAAATTAATAACAGAATGTGTGACAGATACCATTGCCCTGTGTACATGCATGAATGCACAGATGGTGTGACTCTACTTTGTGTACAACCAGTGAAACAATAGCTGTACTCCATTTGTGTTCAATGAATCAATAAGTAAATTAAAAAAAATATATACAAAAGAATGGAAAAAGAAGGTTAAAAATACATATTCTATTATTTAACATATGCTATAATGTAAGCCATTACAAAGGGTTAACGTAGGATATGGTCCATATGACAAGTGACATGGAAGGCTCCCATCCTTGAACAGAAATTGGAATAGACGGACCCTGTTGGGCTGTGGTGAGTCAGCATTGGAGTTGGGTCATAAATTTTGGAGACCTTGTGCTGCAGTTTCAGTAGTTGAAAAGATGCAATAGGGAAATTTTATCAGTGTTTATCTCTTTGGGAAAGAAAATGGCAAAGATGTATGCAAATCTCAACAAACATTGATTATGTAACACAATAAAAATGTTATTTAATATGTGGATTAAAAACTGAGAGGGATCCAAAAAAAATAATAATAATAATTAAAAAAAGGTATCAGCTAGAGGTATCAGGCTCCAATGTTTTATTCTGAGGTTTATCTCCCACCTTGTTATATATATCCTGTACCAAGAATATAGAGAGTATGAGTCACTTCCAGCTTTTCAATCTTATCATAAAGAAGTTATCAATGTGGCAAATCAGAATGTGGCCCTAGAGAACTGTGAGACCATCAGCATCTTCCAATACTAAAGTGTGTCATAGAATCTACAAAACCAAATTACCTGGAGACAGGATAGTTGAGGAATGTTTCTCCCCATCCCAGGTGAAAGTAAATGACTTCTAGTGTTTCCTAGTTATTGAAATAGAAAAAGACATTCACTCTATCCAATACTTAGCAGATACATTTTAGAATACTGTTTTCTTGTCCATAGGAGACTACTACAGCAGTAGAGTTTAGAGCGATCATTTAACTATGCTCATGATAATCCACTATTATTCTCTAAGATCTATCCATCTTCTACAAGTTCTGAACTGGGGGTCAAATGAGCACGCAATACCTTCCCAGTGTTTTTTATTTGCTTGGTATAATTTCTATAATTCATAGAGAGCCATGTTATTACTTCTGATTTATTGCATTGATAAGGATGAAGAAATCCTCAGTGTCCTCCTGATCCTCCTTTCCAAAATAGGTCATGTCCACAGGGTTACAAACAAGGATGGCATTCTGATATGTATTCTATCCAAACCAGAGGCAGGATTATAGACATGGCAAAGGCTCTTAAGAAAACACAATACAAGCAAAACACAATACAGGGTCAAGTCAGTGGAAGTATAGGGTGGGAGAAATATTAAGAAAATCATAAGACATACCAAGGAAATACACCAATAGTTTAACAGTTTCAATTTCAACATATAAGCCAGGAAAGGACTCAAACAAGTCCAGTAGAGATCTCAAGTTCAGCATAAGAGCCAATATGTGAAACTGCCACCCTTCAGGGACATGAACACAGATTTCCTATCCCAGGCACTACTTGGGGAAGAAAGTGAACATCACAGGGAGAAGTTCAACCTGTGAACTTGACAGAATAATTACCTCAGATAGAATACCCTCAATGAAGAACTTTTTAGACCAAGATAGCCATTAATAGGCAAGTTTATGTGTTTTCTCTCCTTCCTACCATTGAAGGGAGATTTGAGAGTAAAATTAAATTGATTCTAAAAAATAAAGAATGTTTGCTTGTGTATGGTTAGGATGTGAGCAATCTCAAAAAAACTCATGTGTGAGACAATGCAAAGAAGGTTCAGAGGAGAAACGATTAGGTTGTAAGAGTCTTAACCCAATCAGTTAATTAATCCCCTGAGAGGGATTAATTGAGTGGAAACTGAAGGTGGGCAGGGTGTGGCCCAAGTAGGTGGGCATTGGGGTTGTGGCTTTGGGCTATATATGTATTTTGTATCTGGCCGGTGGAGTCTCTCTCTCTGCTTCCTGATCACCTTGTGAGCTGCTTCCCTTCACCATACTCTTCCACCATGATGTGCTGCCTCACCTCGAGCCCCAAGAAATGGAGCCGGCTGCCCATGGACTAAGACCTTGGAAACTGTGAGTCCCCAAATAAACTTTTCCTCTTCTACAATTGTTCTGGTCAGTTCTTTTAGTAACAAGCAGTGAAAAAGCTAATTAAAACAATTTGTTTGCACACATTAGCATAGTAAGCAGTGTTGACTGCACTACTCATTACATCTTATGGGCAGTGCCGAATTATAGCCCTAAATACATCATTGCCCTTTCCTGATAAATGAAGCCCAATAGATATCCTTTGCTTGGTAGGTAAGGGCATTCTTGTTCTAGTCCCAATAGATCATTCCAGATTCTTCTCTACAATTTACTTCATTCACTCAACATTCAACCCAAACTGCCCAATATTCTCTTTTCTTACACAGAGCTTAGGCTTTCCTGTCTTCATGTAAGCCAGGAACAAAAAACCTTTAATATTCCTAATTAAGGATTGTGAAGATAATTGGAACTCAACAGGTTTAGAGTTAAGGGACAAATAAATTACCATATTAGTCCCATTGCAAAGAAAAAAGCCTATCACCTATATCAGTGTCCAAGGAAGCCTGACAATCTGTGTGTGGCATGACTGCCCGTGCCACCATCCAAGGGCACCTAGGTCTGGTAGTCAGGCTGCAGAGTCTCTTGGCAGAAGCACCTTTGGAAATCAAGTAGGGTCGAAAGCATGTGAGTTCCAGAGGCCTATCCCATTTCCTACAGAGCCCAGACAGTAACTGAGTATTTAGAGGACCTGGTCATACCTTCAGAAAAAAAGGCTAGATCCTAAGAAGGGTTGATAAGTTCAGAGTGGAACTCAGATCCACAAGTCACTCTGAAGAAAGTGACCCTGGTCTACTGAGTCATTGACTTCAGGTGACAAGAGTTTTCCAGATCACATCTATCAGTGAGACCAAGGCTAGGGAGACCACACAGATCTGGAGAAGTCAAAGACTGAAAACACTCTTAGATGGGTAATTCACTGGTACATAGTAAATTCTCCCATACTTGTGTGTTATGCTGTTTCCTCTCTTCTTTTCCATATTAAATTTTTTTAAGTACAGCCCCCCACCACCACACTCTGGAATAAATAAGGACCTTAATATTTGTTTTTGTTTGTTTGTTTGTTGGCTTTGAATATCTTTGCATCCTCAGAAGGGTTTAACAGTGTAACTTGTCCATAGTGGTCCTCAACTACTGAACTACACACATTCTTTTTATAATACAAAGATGAAGTGATAAGAATTCACTTTCTAGAATCATGTACAATCACTCTGATATAAAGTACCATTGTAAAGGTTGCCACTTCCGCATGAATATAACAGCTTGAACGTGCTTGGATAGTGTTTTCTACATGCCGAGCTGCTGCGATTGCTAAAGCAGTTGCATTCTTTCTAGAGAATTGCAAAGACTCTTTGAGGCAGTCAAAAACATATAGTCATTGTGTAGGTTAGCACTGCCCTTGAACTAACAAAAGACCCTTTGATAAGGGTTCTTAGTTACAAGTGTTTCCATGGATGCTTGAGGATAATGGGCACGGATTCACACTCCTGAGTCTACAATTGACTCATCTCTTTTGTGGCTCTTCCTGTGAACCAACAAGAATGAAAGTGGAAATGAAGTGAACATATACTGAGTCATATTGGGGACATTTTACTAAGTTTTCAAAGAACTGTTTTAACGCGCTGAGTTCTGGATAGGGAATTGTGGGAGTTACAATGCTTCAGAAGGTGCCCACAGATGTATTCAGCCAGAGTTTGAATCAAAGAATCCAACAGAACTTATATTATGCTTTTTGTTTTCAGTCAAAGTGAATCAAATTATAGCTATGCAGATTTCTGAGGCCTTTTCAAATTAAATCAACTATCAAAAAGAGAAGTTGAATAAATGTCAAAGTAAAACCTTGTTTCAACAACAAAACATTTCAATGGCAAACAGAGTAACAATTTCTAAGTCTCTGCTTATCTAAACTGCTCATGGGGCCCTCCAACCACAACCCAGTCCTTTCCCTTCTGCTCTGTGGGCCACCTTTCTCCTCCTTTGACTTCATTAAGCTTTTTTATTCCTTGAGTCTTTGCTCACGAATTTCTTTTTAGACCTAGAAAATTCTTTGTCCCTCCAGTCCTCACTCTCCTTACATAACCGGTTACTTCTAATCCTTTGGGACTAAGCATAAAGGTGACTTTGTAAGAGAGATCTTTCTAAAATTTGAATTCAAGGCAATTCCAATACCAGCAGGCTTTTCATAGAAATCAACAAGCTGATCATAAAATGTGTTTAGAAATGCAAAGAGCATAATACCTGAGAGATCTTGAAGATACACAAAGCATTAATGATAAAAGAACAGATAGATTGAAACACAATAAAATAATCTTTTTCATCCAACACCTTTAAAATTGTGAAAGAGCAAATCACAGATGTGTGTGTGTGTGTGTGTGTATGTGTGTGTGTGTGTGTTCAGTCTTACGTCCAGAATCTATAAAGAATTCCTACAAGTTTCCGAAAAAAAGAGAGAGCCCAGTAGGAAAATAAGCAAAAATATTTGAAAAAGTAGTTCACAAAATAAAATTTTGAAACGGACTTTTAAAATATTAAAAGATGCTTAACTACATTCATCAGGAAATGCAAATTTAAAACACAATAAAAAACAATTATACCTGTTACAGGGCGCAACTTATGAACAGACCGAACACCACTGAGAAGTCCAAATTTGAGAGTCTTTATTAAGCCAGCCTGCTGACTGTCTCACACAATGCCCTAAAAAATAGCAATTGGGAGAACCTCCCCAACCATAGGGTTGCAGGGGTTCTTATACCAAAAATCACATCAATCTTAAGTGTCTGCTGCTATGATTCAAAATTACAAACTTACATCATGAAATCATCAACAGAGGGGAAGTGGGCTTACTTTTATTCTTGTTTTTGTACTTTTCTACATACATATTCTACCACTATGAAAGATTCATCTGAAAGTATATACATCATGTTTGTTTGCGTAGTGGGCTCAATTTTTAGCTACAAATTTAAGTGTGTCCAAGAATTAGATCTCCTCATATTTTATATAACTCAATTTCTATGTTGAGTTCCTGTCTATCTTAAATTTAAGGATTCCCTGCTCCCTTGTCTCTGGGGGTGCATCTAATTCTGAATAACTATGTAGGAGTTAACTTGGGGCATGTGAACGCGTGACTTCTGACCATCATCTCTCCATCTGCTGAGATGTTAACACACTGTTTTCATCTTTAGCACACAGGTTGCTGCTAACTCATCCCTTGGTTATATATAGGAATTCTAACACTGACCCCTACAACCCTTCTTGATACTCCAGAGGGAGAGGACTGAAGGTTCCATTGCAAACAATCCAAAAGCATCCAAGCTCTGTGGCTCTCCCAACAGAATGACCTCACTTTTAGATATATTCTGTCAAAGCCCTGACAACACCCTGAGTCCTTTCTATCTCCCCTTTTATCTTAGGATCCTTGTGAAACTCCTATGCTGGGACCAGATTGGGGTGGATGGATGAAGAGGTAAAACATCACCCATAAACCAGTTGATATCAATCCATTGTTTAATGACTCTTAATTGCTTTTCCTTACACTTAAAATAAAATTCAGATATGGCAATAAGTCTAAGGAATTAAAAGTGGCCAGAAATTCTTTGCAACCTCTTCCATCTGGAAGTGTGATCTATTTCCCCACATCCTGAATCTGGACTGACTTTGTGACACTTTTGTACCAATGGAATGAAATGGAAATGACATCATACAGCTTCCAAGGCATGGGGAAGCCTTTTGCACCCACTTTTGCTCTCTTGCTACCCTAAGATGGCCATCTTAAGAATCCCACACTAGCCCCTAAGGGGATACAAGAGTACAGGGAGATAGAGGTTTTGCCAATAGCTAGCACCAGCAGCCAAACGTGAATGACATCATCCTGGACCACCAGCTATGATATTCAACAGCCAACTAAACCTTGTGAGTGAGCACAGGCAAGACCAGCAAGAAAACCATCCAGTTGAACTCAGCTCTAATTGCTAATCTATGGAATCAGGAGTAAATGCATGGTTGATCTCTTTTTCATTTTTTTATTTGTTCTAATTAGTTATACATGACAGTAGAATGCATGGTTGATCTTTAAACCACTGAATTTCAAGGTGGTTTGTTACACAGCAGTAGGCAGCTGATACAACGTGGTCCACAGACCACAATGTGGTCCATTGTGTAATCTGGCTGTGTCTTCTTCTGCCACTTGCCTAATCCCAGCAGACAGTCTTCTGTCTTCTTACACCCCAGGGATGCTTTGAGTTTTTTCATCTGTTTTCTTCCAGGCACATTTGCACATTCTACCTATGCCAGGAATATACTTCCCTCAATCCCCTTCCTAGCTAAATTTTTCTCATCTTTCAAGTCCTAATTCAAATGTCAAAGAAACCTTCTCTGATGATCCAATATATATTAAGTTCCCTTGCTTTTTAATATTTTTTCCTTATAGTACTTATCATAATTTACAGCTAAAATGTTCTTGTATCCGATTGTTCAATATATAGCTGTCCTAATAGATGATAAGATCAATGAGGGCAGGGACCATGCACATTTAGCTTATCACTCTACATCCATCTCCTAGAACCAGTGACTCACACATTGTAGATGCTTAATAAAATTTCGAAGAAACATGAATGCCTTTTACTATGACTACATACATAAAAGAGTATTTTGGAAATACCCTGATCAAAATATTTTAAAAAATCAGTTTCCTTTATTCAGTCTACCAAACAAGGCACACAGTTTAGAATCAGAAATATTGGCTCATTCAGTTTTGTTCCCATCTTGAAAAAGAGTAGCTGAGAGGTAGTCCCAAGTGAAATGGTTCTATGGTCAAGTGAAAGTGGTACAGCCAAGATTTATTTTCAAGTTCCCCTAAATTATCTCTGACACTAATTTTAATTTCAGTAAAAAATAGGAACAAATCAGGCATTATTACCTAAAAATTGTATATTTGAAAATTGATTTGGAGTCCTGAGAATCTAACATTTTTGGTTTCATTATAGAAACAAATTAAGTTACATTATTTCCTAAAGTAGAAGTACAACTCCAGGCATATAGAGCTTTCCAAATGATAATAGGATGGTCAAGTAGAGAAGTTCAAAGTGGCATAAAAGGGGCTGGGGATATAACTTAGTTGGTAGAGAGCTTGCCTTGCATGCACAAGGCCCTGGGTTCAATCTCCAGCACCAAACAAAAACAAAAACAAAAAAACCACAAAGTGGCATAAAAAAATAAGATTCAGAAGCTTAAATAAAAGGAGAGATTGGTACAACTGGAAAGTAAAGACCATCAAAGAAATAGAATGGAGCTGATATTTCTCTATCAATAGCACATCTTAAATCTTTAAGTTTCCCTAATGATCAAAAATAGTTGCTGGAGTTCCAGCAATCACATCTAGGTTTCCAGCTCCGAAAAGAACAAAGAAAAAAGGGCAAAAAGACTCCTCCTAAATGTCTTAGCCTCTTTTAATTCTTCTTAGAATTCCTGCTCTATGACTTGTACTTTCTCTCATGGGCTATTTCTATTCTCAAGGGAGACTAGGAAATGCAGTCTTCTAGTGGAGCACATTGTCTTCCAGAATAAAATAGAACTTTTTGCTTAAAAAGGTTAAAAAAAAATGGAGATCATATTGGAAACTAGCAGACTTTTTCAAGGATATAACTGTTAGAACCAGCAAGACCATCATGATTAAACAGAAAAGGCATATGCTTCCCTCCCTCAAGGAAAGGACAAATCCTGAAAACCAGACCTCCTATGTCACTGAATTTTCAACCCCTCACAGATTCAATATCTTCTCTGTCCTCAGTCTTTCAGGTTTTCTTCTGTTTTACAGAAAATGACTGAAGTGGATTTATTCTTGACACCCTGGATTTTTTTTTCCCAAAGGAGTTTCTGTTAATCAAGAGATTATCATACGGTTTGGGACCTAGAAACAAATTACAACAACAACAAAAGAGGTCACCTTTTCTACTATTTTCTTTGAAGGCATTTTATTGCTTTGCAACAAAGCCTGAAGCGAAGTTCCTGGCAAATGTTCTCGTACTCACCTGGTGCTGTCGTGGACAAGCACAGCATTGTGTTGTCAACCCTCTGCCCATCCTGCACGTCCCCAGTGTCCTGCAATTCCTCTATCACTGCCACACGGGCATGCAGCACATGCAGGACCATCCCTTGTACTTTGTGATACAGATATTTCTTCTTCCAGTTAATAAAATACCTTTGGGACATGCAATTGAGCCTGGTGTTTCTAATTACTTATGTGAACTCAGTGGAGTTTAATTTCAATTTTCAGGCAGAGATTTTTTTTATTCTGTTTTTTTTTTTTAATTTTAGGTCATTGTACACGAATGATGTATAACTATCATTTTTCTGGTTGTACATAAAGTAGAATCATACAATTTGCATATTTATACATATACATAGGGTAAAGATGTTTGTCTCATTCTATTATCTTTCCTTCCCCACCACCTCCCCACCCCTCAGTTTCCTCTATACAATCCATCCCTTCTCCAATCTTCCTTGCCTCCCCTCACCCCCACCTTGTGTCATTAACCACTTATAAGAGAAATCCTTCAGCCCTTGGTTTTTTGGGATTGGCTTATTTCACTTAATATGATCTTCTCCAATTCCATCCATTCACCTGCAAATGTCATAATTTTATTATTCTCTATGGCTGAGTAATATTCCATTGTGTATATGTACCACAGTTTCTTTATCCATTCCTCTATTGAAGGGCATCTAGGTTGGTTACACAATCTAGCTGTAATGAATTGGGTTCTGTTTTTATTATTTTATTTTATTTCAGGACACACATCCTGGATTTCCCTGGTCTCTGACTATAAGCTCATTTCATGTTTAACACTTCCAACCATAGTGGAGAAGTTTGCCAACATTCAAGTTGTTTTTTTGTCAGAGCCATTTTTGTTGTTGTTGCTGTTATGCTTTGTTTTGTTTTTAAGGTAGCATTGAAGCCAGAATTGAAGACAAGAAGTTTGTGTAGAATAGGTGAGCCAGTCAGATCAAGAAAATGGAGGTGCATTTGAGTCCAGGAAGTTGGAAACCACCCCTGGGAGGTTGGAATGTTCATGTCTCCAGAGCCCTTCGATACTACCCTTCCAAAAAGGTTCCTAATGAAGCAACTCCTGAGCACACAGGGAGCTACCAATCAATGCTCTCTGGGCTGCTGCTCCCTTCCTGCCCAGCACTCCACCTTGGCCCCTCCAGCCCACCTGCTCACCCCCTGGCCATCCCTTTGGCATCTCCTGGGCCTAGTCACGTAGGCAGGAAGGAGAGAGATAAGCGGGGAAAGAACAAGAGAACAAAGAAAGTAAAAGTCTATAAAAGGGGCAGGGCGCTCTCACTTCCTGGGACACTAGAATACCAGCCACGGCCCCCTTCTACCTCCTGGGAGAAGTCTGTGTTACTACTTTTAAATAAAACCTGCTTTATATGCTTGCCTTGTTCAAACTTCAACATTTGAGGAAATAGAACTCATCACCAATAACTGGCGGTATCAATGTCATCAAACTAACAAAGAATTCATCTCTCACTCTGCACACATTTCTTTCTTCTCCATCTAGATATTAAACAGATTATTCAGCGTTCAGAGCTTCCAAACCAGGGCCAAGGCCAGATTCTGGGGATATGCAGAGTAGAGTTTAAGGACTAGTTAAAGATTCTTCCCAGTAAAAACTGAACATTTCTATTAAGGATACCATTATAGATGTAATACAAATAAATGTAATACAAATAAAGATGTAAAACATCCCCCCAACAAAAACACATGTTGAAAACACTAAACAGACAAGATAGATTTGCCACAAAATGTATGACTCATAAAAGCAATGATAAAAATGCCCAAATACTGGACATCTGTTGAATTTTTACATCCAGCACTCCTCTCTGTTTTTCAGGTAGCAGGTACATCTCTTTCCTAAAAGGAATGCAGTCTGTGCTGTTTGGAGGAGGCTAATCCAACACTCTCCAGGTCCCCTGTGGGGAGGCCGAAGTGTGTCAGGATTGACCTGATTGTTTGCTGAGATTTCCTACATAGAAGTCATAAGAAAGGACCTCCCTCTCTCTCAGGTGGCAAATCGCATGATAAATTAAATCTGGAGTTGCCCACTGTCACCATTCCCAGCCAAGACAAATATGCCATCTGTAGTAAATAAAAATTAGGCTGATATGTGAAGAGAAGTCAGAGTCGCAAGGTGGGGAGACACATACCTCTGAATTGAAAACACTTCCTTTTCTGGAAATTTGTATGGGGTTTCTGTCATTTGCAGCTAAGAAGCCCTGTCTGTGACAGATCAGAAAACAAACACAACCAAACACGTTCCAGGAAAATTAAAGATGTCAGTCATGTATGCAGTTATCTAGGTCTTAATAGGCAGATTGTGAAGATTTTCCAGATTGTTTTAGCAGTCTCACAGTTACTCACAAATTATTTATATTGAATTGGTTTGAAGATGTCTGCCAAGACTTTCACATTCAACTCTTTCAGATACAATCTAAATTACGCACTCAAAAAATATATAGTAGACACTTTGCATACCTACTCAAGTCATTTTAAACATTTTACTGATCAATAGAAACTTCACCCAAATTTAAGAGATGGAAAGGCTAATAAAATTCAAACTAATCAGTTTCAGTTTTTATTTAACTTTGTGAAACAGCGTGTCAAGAGAGGATGAATTGAAATGGATTCTCTGAGTTATTTAGAGATTTTGTTTACCCAGGGTATTAGTGACAATATTTTTTTGCAAAAATTTAATAAGATGCTTATTTTAGATTTCTAAATCAATTTAGTTTCTTCTGGATCATTAACATTTGGGAAAATAATGTATTTTAAAATATCCTTTATTGCCTGGATTTACACAAGAAAAGAATATTAATTTCTGGTCATCTTACACGTTGTTAAAATTCTCAGCATATGACTTTGGATACTTTGATTTAAAAGACTGGTTTCTTCTATTCAATAACCTACCATTTGGCTTGAGAAGCAATATCTTTGTGAGTACTCAGCGAGGTGAAAGAAAGTCATTGTTCTCAAGGGCAAAGTCAAGGGCAGCTCCAGGACTGCAGGAAGTATATCTGGTTCAGAGTCTAGATTTCACCTCTTCTAGAAAGCATCACAGGCAAGGGAGTAGGGTGATGTTAAATTTAGAACCCAGGAAACATGGAACTTGATTTGTATAGCTCTAAGTGAGAAGAGAACATAATAATGATGTCCTTAAGTTTAGAGAACTAGTATAACTCTTATAATCTAAGTCAAAATTCAAGAAACAAACCTAAAGAGATTGAACTAACACGTACATTCTTAATCTTCACACTCACCTTGAGAATCTTTATCCAGGAGGTTGGGGCTACAAAAGCAGAGACAAATAAGCTATCATTCAAACCCAACCAAGTTAAAAGGTGTATCTTATGGATGGGTGGTCATGCTTATCCACCATTTGTGTTTAGATAGGAAACATCTTTGTTATTGATCTAGTCAAGATGAAGGGCCTACCGTACCTTAAGAAAACTGTAAGAACTGCAGTATTCTCTCTGCCAAAGTCTTAGTGTACATATATGTGCATCTGTACATGCACTAAGTTATTATTAACTTTTATATTGCCTTTTTAAATTTTGTAAACTATAAACAATGATTTTCAAAAATTAAGAAGAAAATGCAGCTTCTCCAGGAGTCATGACCATCCATCTTCAAACAATAGAAATCCAACAACACATGAATCATAGACCGGATGAATCAGTCAAATCAAGGGCTACGCCAAGCTGTGATTCATCATTAAACTGAATTCATATTCATGTCTCCCCATGCTTGAAAGAAAACACAAGAGATTAAATTATTTTAAAAATGCATCTTCTTGACAAACACACCAGACTTGCAAGTGAAAGTGGTAACTTTGTTTGACACCAAACTGCCCCAAGTAAATCAAATCTCTCTGCACAACACAGAGCCGTGTGTTTCAAAAGCACTGAGCAGTGTGACCCACACAGGGCCACACAAGAGAGCTACTGGAAATGCCCAGGTGTTGGCTTTCTTGCACATCAGAAGCTTTATTAGGGGATGTTTGAATGGAAGGAAGAGGGAACACTAAGCTCCAGGGACCTTCCCGTGTCATGTGGGCAGATCACTGTGTTTCCCTGAACCTTCACTTCGTCACTGATAAGGTATAAAATGTCATAAGTCACCCTACATGTCCCACCAAGTCATGGTAGATTGAATACATGGTTTGTACTCCCTAAGCGCAAAGGAAAAAGGAAAAAGAAAAGCATTTCCATTCCAGCCCTGTCCTCATTACCTGTAATTCCCACTTATTACTCTTTGTGAATTAAGGCATTCATTCTCAACCCTGTTGCATGACACTATCACCCGGGGAGTTTTTAAACTGTCATTACCCAAGCCACATCTCAAACCAACTAAATTACAGTCTCTGAAGGTGGGACTGAGGCACTCCTCGGCAATTTTTTTGATGTTGCCCAGGTGATTTCAGGGAGCAGTCAGGGTTGAGAGCCATGAGGACAGCTGGTTCTCATAGTGTGCATCCCAAACCAGCATTAGCATAACCTGGGAACTTGCTGGAAATGAAACTCTTGGGCCCCCACTCACACAGACTGAGTCAGACACGTTGGGGGCAGGATCCAGAGATCTGATCTGCATTTTAACAAGCCCTCCAGGGGATGCTGATGTAAGCTGAACTTATAAAAACATGGCAATAGAATAAAGCATTCAAGATCTCAGTTAAACCTGTTACCTAGAAGCAATACCATGTTGAATTATTAGACTGACAAGAGCACTTTTTAGGTAGAATGAGTTTTCCCAGTTTAACATATGAAGCATTTAAATTGTTCCTGAAAGAATGAGACAAAATAAACGCATAGATGGGAAAGTAAGTTGGGATTCAGTCACTTCTGTCAGATGCAAATATGATTTGAGACACAAATATGAACCAAAATGCAAGGCATTATACAATATAAATAAAACTAAAAAGCAAATACAATTATATTTAACTATATGTGTATTTAACCTAATACTAACATACACAAAATATTATGGTTTCAATATTAATATAAAAGTTATTAATGTACGTTTTTTCATATATATGTTGGTTACTTGTATGAGACAAACATCATTACAAAGTACATGTATGATTACACAAATGGTGTGACTCTACATTGTGTACAATCAGAGAAATGAAAAGTTGTACCCCATTTGGGTACAATGAATCAAAAAAATAAAAAATAAAAACAGCATAGTAAGCAAAAAAAGAATGGGAATTTATACTCCATGTATGTCTAACATGACAAAATACATTCTACTGTCATATACGACTAAAAAGAGCAAACATATAATTTTAAAAAATTATTAATGTCATAGTCTACATTTTTGTTAACATCTCAATTTTAACTAGTCACATGTGACACTCCATAGCCACACATGGCCAGTGGCTACCTTATTGAACAGCACACATCTAGAACCATGTTTCGCAAATTTAATGTACACGTGAATTATCTAGAAATCTTGGAAACTGCACATCTTAATTTAGTAGGTAGCTTAGTCCTTTTTCTATTTCTATAACAAAATGCCTGAGACCAAATAATTTATAAAGAACAGAAGTTTACTTAGCTCACCATTCTGGAGGCTCGAAGTCTAAGAGCTTGGCGTAGCATCTGCTTTGCAGCTGGTAAAGACCTCATGCTGCATTGTAACATGGTAAACGGTATCATGTGGCAAGGCAGAGCAAGAGTACTTCATCTCATTCCACCTTTCTCTTATAAACCCACCAGCTCCATCCTGATGACCTTATCTAATCAGAATCATTTCCCAAGGGCTCCTCCACCAAGTACCATCAACATGGAAATTTGGGGATTAGATGTTCAACACATGAAATTTACAGAACACATTGAAACCACATCCGTAGGGCTGGGATGGGGCTGGAGATACTACTTCCTCCTAAGTTGTCAGAGCTGGCCAGCTGTGGCCCAGGGCAAAGTGAAACCACAATGGCTCTTATTCAAACACCAGGGAAAATAGTGCCTTCAAGGTTACTAAAATATGAAACTTTATCCTTTCTTCTGTAGTCTGTTTTCAACCTGAAATAATGTTTTTTATTTGGGATGTAATATTAGATTCCCTGGACCTGGGTGGGAGAGAGGAGCTGGAGGGGAATACTCAAGGTTTAGTCCAGACCTCCACAAGCCAGGAGATGCTATATGGAGTGTGGCATGTGTGAAAGCATCCCTCATTCTAATGTGTTGTGGCTGTTGTTGGTTTTACATTCTAAAACCTGGTACTCTACAGAAGATAGAAAGTAAGTATGATCCCTTCAAACAAAACATGCTTTTTAAATTAGGTTGCATATAGAGATAGGAAAACAAAATTATCCTAAAACTTCCCAAATTGGTACACCAGAAAAGTTAGATCTTTTCACTTTCCTATAAGAGATAAATTGCCTCTTTCCAATCTGGGTCCTTTAACTTCCAAGTCAGTGAGACATAGCTCTGAAGATATGAAGAATTTGGTTCAGAGACAAATCAGCAGACCCTTTAAACTGTCAAAGAAATCTGACATTTTCCCTCCCCATTCCTCCTTCTGACATACTGATTCAAAAACACCCAGGGTCTGACCATTTGTCACAAATAGTGTCAAAAAACTAAACTTAGAAAACTGATTGGAAACTCCTAGTTTTCTTATAAATTGATTGCTAATCTTCCTTATTGACTGATAATCTTCATTATTGTTTGATAATCTTTCTTTTTGACTGATAAAGTTCCTGTAGTGACTTAAAAATACACGCAACAAAAATAGACATGTGCACATACACACAAACACCAAGAAAGACAATTTAGAATATATCATTAGCATCAGAGGGAAAAAAATGAATCCCAATTTATAAGCCAAACAATGGCTGTTTTGCAAATTGTTTCAGAGTTTGTTGTGACCAAAAGTAAAAATGGAAATACTGTCATTTACGTGATTTTCTCACATTGTCCAACAGAAGAAAAACACCAGTCTCCTGGAGTGAGCAAAACATTCTCAATACTTAAGTTTAAAAGAAATTATTAACCTGGATCCTGAGAGTTATGATGGATGACATCCTCACCAATGTTAGTGGGGTGGGGTGGGGCTGGATTCCAAAACAGTTTTCATTGGCTATTTTTTATGGTTTCTTTCAGTATAGGGAAAAGCTATTTCATCTTTGGTGATTGGTACTGGTGTGTATATTCCCACAGCTGGAAATTGGTATGGGGAGGTAAGGGCAAACACAGTGTCTAGGACATAGGACCTGATGACAGGCATGCAGAAGTCCTTTGAGGAGACAAGGTCTACCGTTGATTGGTTATCTGACTCTTTGTCAAGTTGCAACAGAAACAAAATTCCTTAGCATGTCTATCACTGAAGAAACAGGATCTCATATTAAGACCAAATCCTTATAACCACTAGGATTCATCTAATTGGAAAACACTTTCATCATCCATCTTTTAGAAAGCAAGTCATTCCTTTCTTTATATACAGACTGAAGAGTGAATGATTCAAAAGATGGTAGACACTAGCAACCTGTCATAGAGACTGGTGGCCTCTTGAGAATATCCAGACTTTCAGGATTAGTGTAAATGACTCAGGCTATAAATAGAATGTCAGCCCGGGCAGCATAAAACAACCCATGCTAAAAAAGGTTTCAGAACAGAACCATGAGACATTACTAAATGAGTCCACTCTGACATGTGTAGTTATGATTTAAGCCCTCAACTGAACACTAAATTAATTCCTGTTGCAGACAGAAATATCAGGAAAGAGTTTATCACTCAAAGTAAAAATTCCTTTACTGATTAATAGTCAGTAGACCTTATATAGGTTAATGTGTGATATAGCGAAGGAACGGACAACAATGAAAAGATGGTAGGCCTGGTGTCTTATATCAGGAAAAAGGGAAAATAAAGATTTCACAGTCCAAAGAGAAAAATTGACATAGGGTAACAATTAATTATAAACATTACAAATTAAAGTTCTGAAATTCCATGAGAATATGATCATAAAGGAAGTGATTGATTTTAGTCTATTACTGTCTCATGTGTTTTTATGTGTGAAACTTTCTGGATGGTCACTTAATTTATAGTAAAGTTACTATATAAACTATGAAGTTTAAATGAAATGTTTCATCATTTATATTATTTAGAATTTATTGTTTAACCATAAAATTGGAACTCTAATTTCCTGTGAATTTATTGAAGTCATTTTTAAAATCCCATTGAAGAGTTAAAATATGTGTTTATAGCTACTCTTGTTTTAGTTAGGTTTTTTGTTTTGGCTGTTATACTGATTATTATTTTAATTAAATTTTTTACTCCCAGTGTTTGTGTCAATACTTTAAATGTTATTTCTAACTAAAGGAAAGCAGTTTAATATCATCTGAAATTCTAAGGAGCCTTTGTAAAGTTAATTTTTCTCCAAGGATGGAAAATGCCTCAACCTCATAGATTTGGAGCCAAACTCATGTCATTTTTAACTTGAATGCTCAGTGACCCTAGAAGAGGATTACTAGCAACTTTACTGGGCAAAGGAATATTGCCCTGAGTCTAATAAAAATTTTACTGTCCAAGCAAGTCTCCAGCAATTGAGTTCATCTTCATTTTTCTCTTTTTGACTTCACAGCACAAAGAATAATCTCTGGATTAGGTCTCTTGATCCTGAGCTACCTGTTCAGCATCCCGGGTCTTAGAGTCTGCAGAAACGTGTGTGAGAGTCTGGCTGAAGCTTGTGTCACAGTTTGTAATCATATTCTTGGGTGATTGTTTAACTAATATCTACCCCTTTCAACAAAACAGATGTGTCCAAAGGTGGGCACTGTCATGCTCTGCACTGTGGAAGGCACTTACATGAGTATTTGTTGACTGAATGAATGAAAATTTATACTAGGAATAGAAGAGCAAGTTCCATTATATCTACCACACCCTCAATCCAAATGGAAACTCAGAGAGATGACATCCTAATTTTCATTTATATTTAAAACTCTCTTAATTGTACTTTATATAATCTTTTAGAAATCGTACTTTATATAATCTTTTAGAAAATTGTGCTTTGATTCCTTAAGAGTGTTTACCACTAAATGGTCATAATGAATATGAACAAGCCACTGTATAGCACCATAATACCACTTCTATAACAAAGTGGTTATCCAGGACATTCTAAGACCCAAAGGCCCAACCTAGAGAAACTGAGGGTCTTTATGGAACAAACAGCTCCCAAACAAATTATATCAAAACTGGGAGAATTTCAATGTCACTATGAGACCGTTCCTACCCTGGAGTGTAGCACAAACATTTCCTTCTGGTATTTTGCTCTCATAGCCTTAAATCTTCTCTGTCCTCCTTTTCTACCTCCTTACACCCAAAACTGAGCACTAAGGGATATTATGAAATATGCCTGTAGGTGAAGAGATTTATCATATTTTCCTGTTTCCTGCCTTCGGCTCTTATCAGGGTACCTGGACCTTTACCCCTTTAGCGTAGACTCTTTTTCAAGTATAGATATATTAGACACCCACACAAACACACTCACCACTGAAGGCACTTTTTCAACTTTTTAAATGATTTTTTTCAAAGATAAGTGGTCAGAGTCAACTCACGTGAGCAAAGCCAGTAGGACATTTTTCTCACAACAGGAGAACCCAGAGTCCAACTGGGTAGTCAGAAAGACCTTGTTCATCGAATCCTAAAGGAGAAGGGCGTCCACAGGGGAAATTTTGAGGCAGAGTCATTTCTTGCTGGTTAGCCTACATTTCCTTCTCAGTGCTCTTTGACCAAGCTCCAGGTCACATCTGGCACCCAGTTCTTATGCTGATCAGAGCACATTCTACAAACTCTGCCCTGTACTTTTCATATGAAGAATTGTAGTTTCCTAAGTGACCTGACCCTTTCCATCCATCCCCACCCATTCTCTCTGTACCCAGATCTGGACTATCCAGCAAGCTTATTTATAGTGATAATAAGCTGATAAGAGCTAAAGGAGTTGGTTGCTCAAGTGTTTGCATTGGAAATCAGGAGTCATTCCTTACGCACAGAGAAGTAAATCCCTAAAGGTGACAGTGCAAGGAGTATAGGGTAGGATGATATACCAAGTCAGTGAAGGTGGGAGAATATTATAAGCTAATAATGGTGGATATTGGGATTTAGAGACACAATACTTGGAATACACAAATGCACATAAGAAGTTTAGTTTACTTGGAAGTACTTGAAACCGGTTAGACAAAAAAGAAAAAAAAGAGATAGAAAAAAGCATATGGGAAGTGAAAATAAAGAAGGCTAGGGAGGGCTGTCTGGGCTGGTAGTCTTGCCTACACTTCCTCTCAGGGAGTGGAAGGTACATCACCAAGTGGACATGCTTTGTTCATTCTCAGGCAACAGTTGAGACTCCCCACCAGACCCTCAATCACTGTTCACTGAAATCCAGGTGGCTGAACCCTGAAAAATTTTCCTCAACTTACACTTTTTCTTGATCTCTAGATTTTACCATAGGTTTATTAATTTCAAGTACAGAGAAACTCCTTACTTTTCCATTCTGCTAGGGTCCATTAGCTGCTGTGCCTTCACCTTTTCTTATTGAACTTTCCCATGAATAAATGATGAAAGGTAGGGATTTCTTTGACATCCTGAGAATTCATCAGTTTTCATCGCTTAGCAATGGCCATGAAGTTAATAATAATTACTAAAGAAAGTCAGTGTGACTTAGAATTGACAAGAGATTTAACCTTTTTCTCAAAAGAACCTAAACTCTTCAGACCCAACCATGTTTTGCAGCTATGGGAGTCAGTAGACAGGAATGGGCAGACCCAGGTCACATGGACTGAATATGGGCCAAGCAGTATGGTAACAATAAGCATCACCATTGTTTCAAGACAGGCCCCCATTCATTTTAAGGTAAATAGTGGCACTGGAGTAGGTTTTGTTTCCCTATAGCCATGACTCCTCCATCTCACTTTTTCTTATCCTTCTTTGTATTCAAAAGAAAATATTGGCAATGAATCACTATGTATCATCTTAGTTTCAATATTTTAACTTGCTAAACATGTATTGAGAGTACCAGGTCAGTAGCCTTATGTGCCAGATCTCCTCCCTTCCTCTCTATTTGATCCCCCACCTACCCAATCCAATCTGGTCTCTCTCCCTTCTTTGTTTCCTGTCTTCTCTTCCCATCCCTGAGACTGACTTACTCAGGGTCTTCTAAACTAACTACCAGTTCCTTCTTTGTACTTAAGACTATTTCTCTCAGAGGATCTCATCCCATTATCACTTTTTAATATAATTTGGGGAAATCTCAGAAAGGCTGATGCAAACCAGAAGCAATCTTATGCAGATATGTGCTTATGAAGACAAATAAAACAATGAAGTATGTTTAAGCACAGATTTGATCAGAAAGTAAATCCAGTGGTGAGAGCAAAGGGCTATAAAATGCTAAGTGTCCACCTAGAGTTGTCATGTGTTAAAGAAAAGCAAGGAAGGGAAAGGGACCTCCATGGGCCACACTTGCTGAGTATTTTACATGCATTAATAGCAAGAACCATCAACTGTGACAGGCAGAGGTAATAAGATGTCTTTCTTGCCCTCACAGGGCTTATAGTTTATTGGGCAAGAGACACAGTGTGAGGTGACCTGGAAAGAGCTGTAACAGGAGAAGAGAGTGAAGGCAGGGCCACAGCAGAGATTCTTCCCAGACAGCCAGGGAGGACTCCTGGAGGACTTGATCTCACTGAAACCTGGGGGTGGGAACAAGGGTCACTGATCTTAAGCACAATCCTGTGGAGTTGGTAGGGCTTGTACTAGTTTCTCAGTAAGGTATTTTAGCCTCATAGGGGTTAAAAAGGTACCCATGATTACAAATTCAGCCAGTGGTGGGTATGGGCTGTGTCCTCAGGATAGCTATAGCCCACAGCTAGGCTGGTGCCTTCTACTGCCACCCCAGGCCTCTGGATGCACCTTCCCTCCTCACCTGTTCTAGGTCTTGAAAGAAGTAATTGCCAGAATGGAAATGTTGGGTCAGACAGGAGGGCAGCACAATGCTATAATCAGATCCATGAAGATATTATCACTGAGCCAAAAGGCCCCCAGAGTGTCCTTCGAATTCACCAGTTTCCTCTGGTATGTCCTCTCTCGTCTCAGGACAAGCCCTAGTGTCCATGCAGCACACCACAAGTAAATATGTTTCTGAAAAGTAAATGCAATTGATTTATTTAGAACCCTAACTTAGAGAAGACCTATTATAGAATCTTTTCTCCTTCTCCTAAAGTGAGGCATGCTCAGATAATTGGGGCTGGCAAGTCTCAGAGCCTATCAGAGAAGAACTGGATAAAACAAACGGATGAAACAGTTGTTTTTCATTCTGGCTCCTTCCGTAGGCTCAACATACTCTGAAGAGAAAATAAAGTGAGTGACGTAAATGTCCATCACTAAGTATATTTATTTAAAACCCCAATGGCAAAAGGCAAACATTGTAGATATTAATGAAGAAACAAAGCAAACATTTGACTTTTTTTTCTTTACTCAGTGATATTCAGCTTGTCCAGGAGCCTGCTTGCTGGATTTAAAGCCAAACTCTTGCCGGTCACAGATAATACTTTCTAGGCCATTAAAATGTCCTTTCTCCGGGAGTCAAGGTGAGATGCAGAAGTGTAAAGGGCCTCTTGACTGTGTAGGGCCTTCATCTTTTTACAAATTGGCCACAAAAGTAACACAGCTAAGGCTTTCCTTCCCATGCAAAGCCCTGCTGTGAGCGTGGGCCCCACTCACTAGCCCAGGTGCTGAAGCCCAGCAGGTGGCCACTGAGCTTCCCAGCGGGTTGTGGTGTGCACACAGACCCAGAGCTCACACACTTGCTGGCTCTGGCTCTGATATTTCAGGAAGCCATGAGAAAAACCTCATTTCAGTGAAGCACTATTCTTTCCCAGCTTCCCTCCCCTTCTTTTAACAGCAAAACTCAAAAAGCCCTTACTGAGGGAATCAAGTTTGGTCATGGTCCTGTTGGCCATTAGCAAGTCAACCTGACATGAACTTACCTGCAAACCAACCTGCCTGCTCTCTTTGTAACCTAAAAGATACTCCCTCTCTGCCCAGATTGTCTTCACACACATTTCTGTCCCTACTGAAATGAAGACAAGCAAGATCTCAAACCATTGGTTTCAACTTTATATATCCATGTCACAAAACCAGACATTCTTCAGTTCTGCCATTCCACCTAGATTTTTTCATTTCCCTGTTCTTGAAGGCATCTACTCTAAGTTCATCCCATTGTCACTCGTCCCTCGCCAATTGCGTCCTTTCTCCAACCCCTCACCACCACTACTGCCACCAGGATAAAGAGTGAGTTAAATCAGAGATAAAACGCAACGAACTAAGAACCAGGCCTGTTATGTATTAAATTTTCAGGGCTCATATTTATATGATCATATTCTGGAGCTGGCATCTGGACTAAACAGCTTCCTCTTGCTATGTCCACCCTCTGCCTTCCTCCACCCCCAACACTCATACAAGAGCCCTTGACCAAAAAGAGAGAAGATTCTATCATTCTAGTTCTCATATTTCAATTTCTTCTCATTCTAAACAATAGAGAAAGTAATTGGAAATGAATCAAGACATGACCACAGGAAGAGAATTGATGCCTTATAACCATATTTTTGCACCCATCGTTTCTCCTAGTCCAGGATAGTGGTTAGGAGCACCCACTCTCAAACCAGGTCATCCGGGTTCACAGCCCAGATTTGCACTTGCCAGCACTTTGAGCCCTTGGCCATATTGTCTGGCTTCTGCACCTGTGTTTCCTCATCAGAAATAAGGACAGCAATAGTGCCAATCTCTTCGGGCGGGTACGAGGGTAAAAAGACTTTACATGTAGAAAGCAATTAGCGTATCATAAACCACAATTAACATTGGATTACACCAGGAAAGACATGCTCTGATCTCAGCCAGGAAAGGCTGCTACTCCTCAAACCAAATCAAACCAAAAAAAAAAAAAAAAAAAGTACAATTTAAACAATTCTATATTCCTCCTTTATACAGTTTTCAAGTTTTATTTTAGTTTATTGTTGCATTTGGAAAGACGATAAGTCCATTTTGTGATCTAGAGAAGCTCTACATGTGATCTAGAGAAGCTCTACATTTACTTTGTAAATGCTTCTAGAGAAGCATTTACAAAGTAATCATAAAGTGAGGTGATTCCTCCCATTGTGGATGTGAAAAGACTAGAAAGTGGGTAGATTCTCCTAGGATTTCTTTGTAAAAAGATGAATTGGCCAGCCAAGGCTTGAACCCTGGTAACTTATAAATAAATCTCTTTCTTTAAATCTTGTTGAAGGAAGACAGTTTTTCATGCTCTGGTTTTTTATAGAAATAATTGACGTTGTTACAAGTCTAGAGTCTTTCTTCCTACAAAGAAATGGCTTCATCTATAATTTGCTGCCATATTTACATTCTGTCTTTGTCTAAATGGTATTGAACATCCAGTTGCAGGGCAATAATCAGTGCAAAAGCAGTCAGCAAATCCAGAAAGGTATCATACCTGCTGTACAGTGAGCTCCCAGATATGGGTTGAACAAATGCATGAAACAGTTCAAGAATGAAGAAATACTCTATTGCATATATTGCTGGGGAATATTAAGAGATGATTTTTCAGATAATGTTTAATCCAAGTTATTATTTCCACACATAAATCTACAAAGTTGCAGAGAACCTCCCCACTACCAGCACCACCAGCCATGGTACAATCTCAGGCATTTGTAGGCATTTTATAGCAGGTTTCTGAACATAAAGCACCCATGGCACCAAATCTGCATTGCAGAAGAGTTGAGTTGCAGCATTTCCAGGATTTGCTCTCTTCAAGCTGTAGAATAATCATGGTCTTATTTAATCAGTCATTCATTTTTCTGAAATCAAGGAAAATAAGCCCTGGCTCTTTTAAACCAGTGAGTATCTTAAAGCAAAATTCTAGGACCTGTTACTGGATATGATTTCATTCCAGCTCCAGCTTATGCCATCAACCTTTGGGATGCAGCTAAGTGGCAGGGTCTCAGCCTCCCCATTTCCATGTATAAGCCGGACCTTCAAAAGCCCTTAGCTTCTTCCATTCTGGCTGCTGGCCAGGTACAGAGTTCAGTTCAATGAACTCTGTACTCAATTTCTCTACAAGGAGTTCAGATGCCCTGATGTGCTCGTCTTTGTACCTCCCTGAGAAGCATTGACTTTGACCCTGTCCCACTTAAAGACAATCAGACCACCTGGTGAACCAAGACACCCCACACATGGGATCCAGCTTTACTGGTCAAGGTCTTCGATGATCAACTTTCTCTGCACTGTTGGTGATATGTTAAAATCTAACTGAAATGCATGGATACCACACACGGATTTCATCTCAAAACTTGCCTCCCATTGATTGCTACCTCCTGGTCTGACAATTCCAATCTCTAATTCTGTCAGTAACTAATAAGAGCCTTCTCTAGACTCTAGACCCCAGAAACCTGCTTGACTCTCCCAGCATATCTAGAGGTGTTGCTTTTCTTACTCCTGTTTTAGAGAAAATTGCATCACTTCTGAGTCTACTTAGAAAGAGAGCTTGCCTGGAAAAAGCAGTCCCCTTTCTCTGAGGTTACTTTTCTTTTCTTTGACTTCTCCTTTAATCATTTCCTTTGTGAAATTTTCCTTTGTTGTTATCTGGCAGCAAGAATGAAAGGCCATCACTAGTCTATTGCTATAGAAAAACCTGACTATACTTTTAATATCTATCAACTTAGTATTGCCTCATCCATCATTATGGATCACACATAAAAAGACAGAGCAACAACTTCTGAAACACACACAAGAATGACTCAGTAAAACATGGCAGTTTCTACAGTATTTGAAATTTTCTAGCTAGATTAAAATTCACTTATTAAAAATAATGAAATAGTTTGTTAGTCCATACTCGGGGTAGGTTTTCTGCTTGTTTAGTATGGTCTTTTGCAAGAACATAAAATCCCTCAAGAGGTAGGAAAACTTGAAGCAAATTTCCAGAATAGGAACTGGCGCTAACATCTGCCACGAATGTGCATAAAAGGAAAGTGAAATCAAATTGATTTTCTTAAAAGTTCAGAATGGGTATCTCAAAGTGAACCTGAACTAATTTAGAAAGAGAATTACATGAGGCACTCGAAAGTTTGATAGCTCTGTCTCCAAGACCCAACCAGTTTCAAGTAAACTTTGCATGTCCCTTGTTCCCTGCTATATTCTTTCCAATTTTGAACATTCTTGGTATACAGAGGTGTTGCTGTAAGACAACAAGAAGATTCTAATGGGGAAAGATTGGTCATTCACTAATAGTGGTGACTCGTTAAAAGCCAGAAGCTTACTCAAAACATTCCACAGGAAAGCTATGGAGGCCTCTTCCCACCCTACTCAAAGTTTAATGCTTAACCACACTATATGGTCCAGTGCCTTCAGTTCAGTCCTGCCCTGCAGCTTGTACCCAAGGTTCCCAGTGTTAAAGTGTCTTTCATCACACTGGATTTTCCTAGCTCACCCACTTTCCCAGAATTCAGAATTTATTGCCAATCTTCTCACTTTTCCACAAGTTGAAACCTGATATACTCTGAAAATATCCACCATCCACAATTTCACATTTAAACCTCTGAATGCAAAAAAAAAAAAAAAAAAAAAAAAATTACAAACAAGGATAAGAAGGAAGAGCAAAGGGAGCATTGTGTGTAGTTTGGAGTTCTGTTTCCTACTTCCAAAAATTTCTACAAACCATCTTTTAATGAAGATTTGTTTAAATTCAGTGACTTACCTTTAGTTCTCCCAATAACCCTACAGGGTAGGCATTATTGTCCTCATTTAAAGAATAATGCGAAATTAGGGCTCAGAGAAGTTACTTGCCCCAATTTACATTTACTCTAGAGCATCAGGATTCAAATCCAGGGAACAACCTAGAAATTTTCCACTAAACACATACTGCCTTCCTGAAAACAGAAATTGATTATGCCATTATTGGAAATGTCAATGGATATTTTCCTTTTTATGTGAGTAATATAGTAAATACACATTGTTGACAAAGCTTTAGCTTAAAGGAGAAATATCCAAGACCAGTAGGTCCAAACTTGACTAATCATTAGAATTATCCAGGGAGGACTTAAAAAAACATTTCCTGGACTTTTATACAGGTCTATTGAATCAGAATATTTGGGGATGATCACAGGAATCTCCATAAATAGAAAGCTCTCAAGGCAATTTTCATAACCATCCAATTAGAGAAACATTGACTCTCACAACAACAGTAACCACAACAACAACAACAAAACTCTACCACTAGGAGATAGGATGCAATGTGTTTTTAATCAAAGTGCTGTAGCATCCTTTATTTCATTTCCTCATATACACCTGCTGGGAGGAACATGGTGTAGATGTTTTAAGAAGGCTTAGATGCAAGCAGAAACCAAGTTCACTGGGGGAAGGAAATTTT
>JAJEJO010000368.1:602553-701918 GCA_020662805.1 Glaucomys volans
AATCTAGCTATTGTGAATTGAGCAGCTATGAACATTGATGTGGCTGCATCACTGAGGCAATCTGATTTTAAGTCCTTTGGGTATAAGCCAAGGAGTGGGATAGCAGGGTCAAATGGTGGATCCATTCCAAGTTTTCTAAGGAATCTCCACACTGCTTTCCAGAGTGGCTGCACCAACTTGCACTCCCACCAGCAATGTATGAGTGTACCCTTTTCCCCACATCCTCGCCAACACCTGTTGTTGCCTGTGTTCTTGATAAAAGACATTCTAATTTAATTTAAAATTTTGTAAAAACCAGTGTTCTATGTTTATTTTAATCATTCATGTGACCTACTCTGTTTTGAGGGCATATCTCATTGATGACTTTGATGATGCAAGATAAGCTATGTGATCAATTAAAAACAATCTAAAAGTACACAAAGATTATATGAGCATAACTAGTATTCAGCCAATTATGTAACATTTCCAAATATCTGGATATTTGGCAACATGTCAACCAACTCCCCATGTGTATGGTCTCTCAGTTTGACACATTATGTCATGCTGTGTCTTAAAGGAGCCCAACATGAACTATTTCAAAGGAACCCAACATGAACTAAAACAAAAACACACTCTACCCAATTCAGTGCTTGGTTTTGAATGGTGGCACCAGGGAAGGTTGTGTAAGAGCTTCCTCCAAGTTGGAAGTCTGAAGTCACCCCACCAACACTGCTTCAATTTAAAGGGCACTGGTGGCATTTGATGCTTTGCACTTACTTGTATTGTATCAGTTCAAGACTCAAGTAAGAGAACATGTAGAGGAAAAAGTCAAAGGAATATTTTGGAATTATGCCACAGAGTTAACATGCAGTCCACTGAACAAAGCAAAACTTTCCCATGGAGGAACACAGGCCATGTGTATACAAGTGCAGTCAAATCAAACAGAATTACATTTTTTTGGTCCTGGCTGATTCCCTGCTGCTTATCTACAAAGCCACAGGATGGCAATAGAGAAATTCCTGTTGTGCAATATTGTCCGAATGATTTTATGGGGGTGTAGGGGGGAACGTGGCCAAATGTTTTGGTTCTAATCCAGTTTGTGATCTGGGCATGCCCATGATGGTGCAGTCAATGCAGTCGTGATCTTTCATGATCTGACACTATTTTTTCAGCTTCTACTCCCACACTGCCTTTAACCCCACCCCTCCTCCAATCTGTGGGCTTTTAACAAAAGAAAGAACAAAAACAAATCATCACTGTGAACCTACCATGAACCAGGAATTATTCTATGCCCTAGAGTTATAAGGGGGATAGAAACTAAAACTTCTCCACAGAGCTTACATTCTAATGAAGGACCCATCAGTAGACAAGTAAACATGCAGTGTGTGTATGGCAGGGACTGTCTTCTGCTCCAACATGTCCAGGGTAGAGATGTCATTGGCAGGTGGTAGCCTCCCTCCCATTCAGCTATATTCATCCATGTGAATAATTCTCAGCAATATAAAGTGAGCGGAAGTGACAGGTATAACTTACAAGAAAGAATTTTTTTAAAATAAGGTGTTTCTCTCTACTTGTTATTCTTCTCCTGATTCTTGCCAGATACAGAAGATTCTGAAGTCCTAAAGGCAGAGCCTCAAGATGGAAGCATCCATGAGCCTGAATCCCAGGTGAAGGAAAATCACCTGCCAACTAGGAACATTAGCATTGAACTACTAAGGAACCATGTAATAAACCTGAAATGTGTTAAGATGCAGAAACATGGGGCCTAATGTTCATAGGTTTTTCCCATTAGCCTAACTAATATGTCAGGTGAACATAAGCTCTATAGAGAAAAATAGCAACAGGTGAAGAAAATGGGTAATCTAAATGAGTGGTCAAGAAAGACCTTCCTGGTCAAATAACATGAGCAGAGACTGTAAGGAAGTGAGAGAGCAGGCCAAGTGAAGCTCTTGGGGTAAACTTTGCAGAAAGAAAGTACACTGAGTTAGAGTCCTGAAAAAGGAACTATGGTCCAAAGAACATGAAGGAGGCCAGCATGCCCAGAATGGAGTATCAGTGAGGTGACCTGCAGGAGATGAGGCCAAATAGGAAACAGAGTCCATTATATAGGGCTATGGGGGCCATTGTGAATGAGATGAAATACTGTGGGGAGATTCTGAGAAGAAGAGTGACAACATATAATTTATATCGGAGAAAGATCACCCTGGACATTGAATCAAGGTTACACTGTGTGGGGATGCATATGTGGAAGCTGCTGCAAAAATCCAGGTGAGAAACATTGGTGTCTGGGATGAGGGTAACAGCAGTGAAAGTGACAAAAACAAATGCTCAGATCTTAGGCATTAATTGAGTCTATCGTTGAAGGAACTGGGTGATGGGTAAGATGTGAGGTGTGGGAAAGTGAGGTGCAGATTTGAGGGTAACTATCAGCAGTTCTAAATGGAGGTAACTCTTAAAGATCCAAACAGGAACACCAGCTAGGCAGATTTTTGAGCATCAACTTCAGTGGGGAGATCCAGGCTGATGTGAAAAATAAATAAATAAAAGAAGTGTACTGTGGTATTTAGAGGGTAGGTGAGATCATTGAAGAAATGAATGTAAGTAGGGGCAAGAATGGCCCAGGGACTGAGTCCTGAGACCATCATCCAGAGGTTGGTGAAAAGAGGAAGATAGAGCAAAGAAGGTTAAGAAGGAGCAATAAAAAAAAAAAGGGGGTGGAAAGCACCAGGAGAATTTGGATTCCAGAAGGATATAAAGAGTGTGTTTCAAGGAGGAGAGATGATCAATTACATCCAATGGAATCGACAGTTAAGTAAAATAAACACTTAATCTACTACAAGTTTAAACAACATATAGATCTTGATTGGTGATGATAAGGGTGATTTCAAGGAAGTTATTAGGGGAGATAACCAGAATCCATTTAAGAAAGAATGTGAAAAAAGAGGAATTGGAATCAACAAAGAGAGAAATCTTTAGTTAAGTTTTGCTGTAAGGGGGAGCAAAGTAATGGGGTAGCTTCTAGGAATGTGGGGATCAAGAAAGAAACTGGAGGGGGGTGGTAACCAGGGATCAATTCCAGGGGGGCTTTACCACTGAACCACATCCCCAGCCCTTTTTCATATTTTACTAAGAGATAGGGTCTCACTAAGTTGCTTAGGACCTTGCTAAGTTGCTGAGGCTGCTTTGAATTCCTGCTCCTCCTGCCTCAGCCTCCTGAGCAACTGGCATGCGACACCACACCAACTAGAAATTATTTTTAAGATGGGAGATACTACAATTTATTTCATGTTGATGAAAATGAATTGAGTAGAGGGGAGAATTAATGATGAAGGAAAGGAACAGAATAATTACCAGCACCATGTCCTTAAAAAGGAGGTAAGAAATGTACATGGGTAAAGGAGCTGGCTTTTGATAGGACAATTCATCCATAACTGTAGGGCAGAAAATAGAGTCAATACTTTCTCACTGAAATGAGAGGCTAAGTTGCCAGATGGGAGGGAGGAAGGAGGCCTTGGTGTTTTGAGGAGAGTGTAGAAGGTGTAAAGTGATCTAGGAGGTTAGGGGAGCAAACAGGCCAGGAAATATCATGGTATGGCCTGGCTGCACTGAGAGCTCCCTAGAGTCTCTGATCTAAGACAAGAGTCTACAGACATGTATTTATCTCCAGCCTAGGGAAGCTGCTCAAATGTAGGGTGGAGTAGGCAGATCTGGAGAAAACCAAGGTCAAAGGTTATTGAGTCTTTAGGACAAAGTTAGAGAAGGTACAGGGAACTGAGGATCTGTAACAGAAAACAATGTTCAAGATGATTTATGGGATTTAGTTTGAGCAACTGAGATCACAAAGTGAGGGAAGCACAGCAGAAAGCCAGAGGGTTTGGTGAGTTCCTGATGCACAGGTGACCAGAGAATTGTGGGTCAAGATCCTGGAGGCAGTCATCTGATAGCTTCTGTTCTGGCTGGAAGGAGTGTGGATTGGCAATAAGGTGGCCACATCAGACTACTTATCATTCCCTGAAGCATTTTGATTTTACTTGAAATTTACTCTCTGAATTTTCTCTTTGGCTCTTACTCATTCTTCACTCCCTAGATCAGATGGTGCCTCCTTACGCAGCTTCCCCCCACCCTTCAAGTCAAATGTAATCGCTTTATCTACTGTGCTTGGTTTGTGTTTTACTCACCTTTAATAAGAAAGCCATTACATTGCATCATCATCTGCTTACAAGTCTAACTCCCACAGCTTGTGATTTTAAAGAGGATGAGGTAATATTCAACTCCCCTCCACCTTGCCCGCACATGGCACAGAGCATGGCTCATCAAAGTCTGTCTCCAGGGGCTGCAGCCTCTCATGCCCTGCTCTAATCCATTTTCCAGACTCCGGTCAAGGTGATTGCCTTAAAAGTGTAAATTTTATCCCCCTGCTTAGAACCCTTAATAGACTTTCCAATTACTTTTAAGATAAGGAACAAATTCTTTCCACCGGATACATGGCCCTGCCAGATTGAACTTGAAATCTCCAATATGGTCCCACTGCTCACTAGTCTCCATCTTTTCTTTATTCTCCAGCTACCCTAGTCTCTTAGGACTTCCAAAGGTCATGTTTGTCTCTGAAAACCGAGTTGACTTGAACATATCTCCCAGGGTGATCTTCCCACCCTTCACACTTTTCTGATCCACAAGCTAGGTAAGGATGCCTTATTACACACTCACAAAACAAGCTACCCTTCTCTCATGGCACTCACAAGTGTCACACATGGTCACATGTGTGGTTGTTTGGGTTCATGTTTGCTCCCATACAAGTGTGAGACCCTTCTGAAGACAATGACCACATGGCTTCATTCTTTGCAGCCACCACAGTACTTGACTCTTAAAAGTACTTCAAGAATATTTTTTCACTGCATGAACTTATTAAATTAATAGATGGTTCTCAAGTTTTAATTAATATTCTGTAAAGTGGTCACCTCAAGTAACCATTATAATTCCTGCACTCAGAATATAACTCATGTGCGTGCACACACACACACACACACACCAGCCTTAATGAGTTTTCACAGACTTTTGAAAGAACAAAACCAGACATGTGGTTTGTAACTTACAAACTAGACCTAATTACTGAAGTGAAGATGACATATCCCAGGGCCATTACTTCTTGAACAGGAGTTTCCAAGAGATTTTGGTGCACTGCATATCTCAGGGCACCCCTTAGGAATAGGATCAATGCTCACTGGAGTTTCCCTGCATGTATAACTTTTTACTTTCACTTGTTCTTATGTAAATTCAACTGAGGCATTTCTAAGCCCATCCCATAAAGTGAAAAATGGGTTCTTATTGTCTATGTTCCATATCTTAATGCAATTTTTCAGACTGTAAGCACTAGTGTAATAAGAAAAAAAAATGTAGTCTATTTAGGGAAGTTACCCATTTGCTCCCCCTCTCTCTTATATACTAGATATATAAATAATAGACATATATAAATGTATAAAATAGGCCAAATTATAGGCATACAGAACTGAGCATATACACAGTTCTCTCTTTTTAGTTGGTTTTCAATGAAGAAAGAATGTGAAAAGTCCTTAAATTGTTTTCTTTTTATTCAAAATTTTTAGAAAAGATATCATAGGAACTGCTTTGAAGAAATATTTTAACTTTTTTTTTTTTTTTTTTTGAAACCGGAGATTGAACTCAGGGGCACTAGGCCACTGAGTCACATCCCCAGCCCTATTTTGTATTTTATTTAGAGACAGGGTCTCACTGAGTTGCTCAGCGCCTTGCCCTTGCTGGGACTGGCTTTGAACCTGCGATCCTCCTGCCTCAGCCTCCCAAGCCACTGGGATTACAGGCGTGCATCACCGTGCCCGGCCAAAATATTTTAACTTTTACAAGAGAAAATTTTAAACCAAAATAAAGACAGTTGTATGAATGTCTTTTACCTATGCCAAGATTGAATAATAGTCAATATTCTGCCACTACTCTGTCCTCTAAGGAAACTTCAGAAGGGTCAAAAGTTCAAGGGCAAGTTCAAAGAGTTGTACAGCAGAGGTGCCCAGAACAGTCCTCGCCATTCTTCCCTTCCATCATCAGCACTTCTCTGACCCACTTAGATATCAGCTGCTTTTTGTGAAACCAGTAGACAGTGCTCTGATGCAAATAGGTTTCTCACAACCTTAGTCAGAACACCTTCAAAAGAGTCCTCCTCTTTAGCAAAAGACTCATATCAGAGTCACCTCCAAGGTGACATGAATATATTCAAGATCAATTTTAGAAATTGACATATTATTCAGAGTCTGATACAAATGCTTGTGTGACTCATCACCTCTCTTTCTGCATGGGCTGCTTTATGAATCCATGTGAAACGTAGTTCCGTTGCAGCTGTTAAAATTTACCATTCCACTTCTTTTTTATGATGCTCTTTTGAACTGATGTTAGTAATGTTACTTGTTTTTATGTGCATGGAAAAATCTAATAATTTTTATACTCTGGCTTTTATTTTAGAAATTACTCTGAACCCTATTACCCTGATATTTCAATAGATTTTTGGCAAAGTACTAACTAAAGGAAGACAAATATGAATATTTGGAACACCTAGCATTAAAGTAACTTGAGGAGGAAATAGACTTTCCACATTGTTCCAAGGAAGAGGATAGAACATTAGGCCTTATCTTGAACTTGGTCTAATAACCTTGATAAAAATGGTTTCTCTGCTCTGACCTTGGAGTTCACAACCACCAATTGCTAAACTTTCCACCCTGCACTCTGTCCCCTCATGTCTGAGCTGGCTGGCAGGGACCCAGCCTCCAGTGCTGAAAGACTGAGATTGTGTCCCAGTCCTTATGCTCTCCTACCTCCCTAGTGCTTCATTTTGATTAAATACATCTGCAAAGATGACTGCACTGACACATATAACCCCAATTTTGGACGACACTTTGTCTACTCTGCTTTAAGTATTCATGTCCTGACCCATTAGAAAGTGCTGATCCACTTTCTTACATTGCTGTCCAAGGTATTTTGTTTTTGTTTAAATCCCTAACACTACATACAAATGAGTCTTTATCACCACCTGTAGTCTCCCCAGACTGTGCAGATATAATCCAGTCCATAAGCACCTTAGTCTTGGATTATATGAGGTTCCGAATGTTGTAGGTCCCAGTAGGAGACTTTCCAACCTCCGTTCATGTATTCACTCATTTAACAATGATATATTCAAAGTACTATAAGCTGATATTGACCTCACACTAACAACCCTGCTGAGAGAAAGGAAAGAGAGGCTGAGACACAGAAAGACATACCTTGACAGGTGCTAGCTCTTCTCTTCCTGACTTGCCATTTTGATGTGACCATAAACCTTCCCTTGACACCCAGTTCCATGTACTTCTTGTAGTCTTCTGAGTGAATCTGGGGCCAACAGGAAGGTCACCTCACAACTAGGCTGTCCCTATTTCCACACATCTCTAGTTCATCAAGTTTGAAGTTCAGAAATGGCACCTAAGGTGACAGGTGATCCCTGTAAGCATCCCTGAAGATATCACCAACTCCTACACTAACCCTTCAGTCTCTTTTCTCAGAGGTCCCAACATCTGCTGCATGCTGGTGAACTCAGGCACATTCTTCATCTCCCTGACCCCAGGAAACAAAGACATCTTTTCCTATGCACATGGGACATGCTGCATAGGAGCACCCACTGTCTTTTGAAGCCATCTTCCTGCTGATAACCCAGGTCCTAGTAGCATTGGAGCGCCAAGGACAAATTAAGGACAGATTCTGAGAAGCAGCATTCTTTGTCTTCTTTGCTGGCAGGCACCCAGCCTCTCAGCCACTGAAAGACTAGGGCTATGACCTCAGACACTACCCTCTCCTAGCTCCCCAATGCCTCTCTTGATTGCATACATCTGCAGAGATGACCTGCACTGATTCCCACTCACATACACCCTGATGTAGGACATGTGGAATTTGGTCCTAGACCAGCCACAGAGCCCTCTCCTCTTTTCTGGTCTGTCTTCCAACCATAGCAGCAATTGTCCCAGAAAATGCAGGCAGTCCCTGTCAAGAGAGAGAACCAGGCAATAAGCAGGTTTCTGGCTTTCCAGAGCTCCCATGCTCTAACTGAAACAATGGCTGTCACCTTAAAAACTGAGCTGCACACTTGAGAAAAGCGTTGCCAAGGACATACAGATTTCCTGGATCATTTTCAGTTACCAAGAGAAGGTGCCAATGGTTAAAGAAAACTAAAAAAATACCCACGATGACTGTGGAGTCTTTTCCTTCCCTGCTCTTAAGGTAATTTGTTCTGATTGCAACTATTTCAAAAGACAAGATTACACACCAGGGAAGCAGAAAGGAAAAAAAAGGAGGGGGGGATCTGTTCCCCGCTGAGGCTGTATCGGAGCTCAACCCGATGTTTGGAAGCAAAGGCAAATTGTTTTTTTCAGCACTAATGAAACCTTATTAACTGTGAACACTGAAGCTGAACTGATCCAGTGAGAGGAGTTGCTGGGTCATGGGGCAGGGATTAGGGGATCACTGGCACACTGCAGGATCATTGCCATTCTTGACTTTGTTCTTAAAGCAAGAGAACTTAAATATTTACTAATAATTACTCTTACTGGGGTATAGGAAGGAAAAAAATTGAAGTCCATCATCTCTTGTAGACGGGAAAATATAGATCATGCTTTTGTAAAAAAGACTAAAATATTAGAGTTTCTAACCTTGTTTCTTTTCCCTCTATTTTGTCAATTTTCTTTCGTAGTCAACAACTGTCTTGTGCTATTGGAATAATGTTTTAATGTTGGTGTGTAGGTTAAGGGTATGTGACTTTGCTTACAGGAGATAAATGGTCATTAAAATCACTGTAAAAAGCAGCACACATATGACCTTCAGGGTCCGCCAGGAAAAGCAGTGGACCCTTCTGTGTGTTGAACTGACTGGACTCCACTAAGGGTCCAGGGCAGAGAGGAGGAACTGGATGTTTCCTCCAGGTCAGGGGAAGGGATGGGCACAGTGACAGGTTGGCTCCACCATCATGTTCTTGCTTGGGGTTTAATTTCCATATAACCGAAAACATCTGAAGCAAACACAGAGGAATGCATTCTTCACAGATCTCTGTTACAAGAGTAGGCAAGAAAAGTAGCTCCCACACAATAGCTAGGTATCGATGTCATTCAGGGCCTCAGTGCTTCAGTGAGATTTAAGTAAGCTTCAGAACTTAAGTGTCAAATCTAATAAGTCACACAAAAAGATACAGTGCAAAACTGACCTGGAGCCAAGGACATCATTCTAGAACCACCAAGCCTAAAAGAAGGCATGATAACAGAGAGAAAGAATGATTTATTCCCCCCAGAGAAGCTTATATTAGATACACAAAGGGCTGAGCTGTCTGTACAATCAAAGATTCTTTCTGGCTCTGCAACTCATTAAGTACATAAATGAGATTTTACGTGGGAAATGTGCAGGCCCAGGAAGCACACCTGTAGACAGGTGCACCATTATTCATTTTATTCTTGTTCCATATGCTTTATAGAGTCTAATTATCCAAGTGAGATTTGGTTAAATAAAAATTGATATTTATGTACAAAGAGTATGTTTGCATAAAACACAAAGTATTTTAAAGTTCTGACTTTAAAAAAATCTGTCAAAAAAGTAATTGGAGAGGTTTCAAAAATTACTCAGACTGAGATTCTTTGTTTTACAAATGAGGAATAACAGGGAGACTTAAGGTCCTTTCCTTACTGGAACCGACCCTGGGGTGCACTCTTGCTCTGCAGTCTGTGGGGCCTGTAACAAATCTCATTCAGCAAATGGGGAAACAGCGTCACCTAGTGGCAATTTATCAGTTTTTCTATACATATTATGACTCCACTGAATGTTCAGAGATGAAAACCATCTAACTTTCCCATCTCTGTGGTCCCATTTTCTTTCCCCAACGTTTTTCAAAGTCCAAAAATCTCCTTCCAACAGCCCCCTTGCCCACCCACATTTTTCTTCTCATGCCAAACTTTCCAGGAAAGCATCCAGAAATCACCCACTTCAAGAGCCAGATTCATTGAACTATTGTTCTTTGAATCTTTCTTGATTCGTGTTTGAAGCAAAATAATACTCTTAACTGTGGGTTTAGGCCTTTTTTAGCAATTGCTGTGTCAAATCAAAGTTTCCTCCGTTCTTCTGAAGATGCAGACTAAGCTTTCATTCAGACACACAGATACAATACTTGCTTTTCCCCTCCGACTTTGACTGCCTTTGAAATACTTCTAGCTGCTGTCCAGGACAGTTCTGTGAACAAGTGTGTGGAAAGCTTCTGTCAAGTCTGTTCATTTGTCTTCCGTGTTCTCAGCCAGTTACCAATCTCACCAGGTTGGAGGGGTCAGTCAGACACATTCTCCCAGCTTCAAGACTAACTTTGGAGGTAGAACACAAAACATGTAAACAAATAAATTTCCCCTGTGATAATTGCTTTGCTCTAAATAAGCACAAAAGAAATAGGGAAATTCATTCTGCTGAAGTTAGGAAAAGTCACAAAAGAGAAGAAACTGGATTTAACTTTTGAAGATAAGCAGAACTTTGTTCTTTTTGGTGTTTTTGGTCTTGTTTGGTTTGGTATCAGGGATTGAACCTGGGGTGCTTAATCACTGAACCACATCTCCAGCCCTTTATATTTTTTTTATTTTGAGACAAGGTCTCACTAAGTTGTTTAGGGCCTTGCTAAACTGCTGAGGCTGGGCTTGAACTCGTGATCATCCTGCTTCAGCCACCTTGGTTCTTGAAGAAGTCACAAACAGTATGCTGGGCCAGGGGAACAGTAGCAGTGAAGGCCCAGTGTCAAGAGAGTTTGTTGTATCATAAAGAATTAGAGGCCTAGGAAAAACCCACAGGATGTGAGGCTGAAGGGCAATTTAGAAACAGAAGAGAAAGATGCTTCATGCCATTCCTGAGAACTTGGCATTTATGTGCAAGTATATTCCATCAATTATATGCCATAGCAAAAGATTCTGCTTGAGGTCTCTAGGAAATAAAGTACTTTATTCATTCCAGTTATTTTAAAGCTTTTTTATTTCATAAAACTGTCCCCTTCGTTTAACAGTTAATGAAACACAGTCCCTAAAAATGAATTATTTGTCAATGTTGGGGCACAAACTTGGACATGTTGGATCTCAACCCATTTTTTTATAGCTTAAAGTTAGCTAAGAGCATGAAATATTTTTAGAAACAGAAAATAATTTTAAGTTAGAAACATCCTGGATTTTCCTCCAATTCTGTTCCTACATAAATCTTTAAAAGCACATTTGAATATTCACAACTGTCCTTTTTAATCTTATCATTCTCACCAAACATGGGCCTGCTTAGTGAATAAAAATCAGATAGGTAGGCTTCCATTTTAAGGTTCTTATTAAAAAATAAAAATTTTTCAGACTAAAAGATTTGGTGAAGAGAATAAGGTAAAAGTAAATCACATGGGCTGAAGAAGAAAGATTACTTGAATGTGAGAAAAACATCTGTATAAAAATTTCTAGAAAATTCCCATTCCTTTGGCTTTGTTAGTGCTATTCAAAAGTGCTTTTTAAAAGAAAAAAAAAGTAAGAAAGTAAATAAGTCACTAAAAGACATCATGGTGATCAGTTCTAACTTGGTAATCTAGCGGCCAACATTTCTATAAGAACTTTATGAGCTTGGTCAGTGTTTTCTATTTTTGCTTTGCTTGCATCATATTTGCTTGCTAAAATCTTGACTCAGAAGACAACTGCGCCTCCTGTTAGGGTTTCTCTTATTAGCTACATTCATTCAAGTGTCAGGTTTTGCAAAGCTATCCTCCATCTCCCCTGTCTTGGCAGTAGAAAATACATGATATGTGTTTGAACTGAATTTTTTCCTCCAAATGAATGCCAGACATTTTGCATAGGACTGAAAAAAAGCTAAAATCATATGATATAGTACATTGGCTGATGCTATTACAGTAGTATTTTATGTCAAGACTAGCATTCCATTCATCAAGTGAATACCCAACGGGATAGGGAACAAAAATGGACTGTCATGTCTCTGAAGCTGCCAGACCACAAAGGATAACCAGACTTACACAGCTTCTCCTGACCCAGAGAGAGTCAACTTGTAGATTTGGGTGTGTCATTTCTAAATTTTCCTCCAGGAAAGTGGCAGCTGAGGCTGACCACAGGGAGGTAGGAATGACCTGAGTTCAGGCTGCCTCCCCAGCTTCCTACTCCTACAGCCTGTTCCCCCGGCACTCTGCCCTTCTCAGAGCTGCCTCTGAGGCCCTGAAGCTCGTGGACACTTGGATTATGTAAACATTTGTGTGGCCATGTTGGAGCACCTCTGTCACTTATAAATAGATCCAGTGACCATGGAATCCACAAGCATTTCATCTTCATGATTGGCCTTCTGAGAGTGTTGGCTCCATGGTGTTAACTGCTCAACAAATGAGAAATGAAAAATCTCAGCATTCAAAAAAGAGGTGGGAACTGAGTGGACTGAGATTTCAAGTCTATAGAAAACAATAGCCCTAGATCTCAGTGTACTACAAGGCAGAAGCTCTGGACCTCCAGGATAGCTATGATGAGATAGGTGCCAATGCCAAAGAGAATCACTTGCTCACTGGAGCTATCTTTGGGAAGATTCATCCCTGAAGAATAAGTTCAACTGAACAACTGCAAAATATTAGATTATAAATGGACACCTACCATGAGCTTGGCACTGTGATAGGAAATGTTTAATGCTTATGGTCCACTCTTATGTGACTTAGAGAAAAAAAAAAATCTGGTCTAGGATCTGTACCAGTAACAGTCTTGCAGAAAAAGTGGCATTTTAAACAGGCTAAGTAAAACTGGGTAGAGGGAATCAAGGTCTTTAAGACAGTAATGAAAGGAGAAATCCCAGAAAGAAGTAGACATCTTTGATTGGCCAGGTCAGGGCTGTCATTCTAGAACAGCTAATATTCTGTCCACCATTCTATGGCTAATTGAACTGTATAAAATGTGGTCCTGCAACTCTACGCAAAACTGATTAGTGTATTTCTCAAGAGCAGCCGGGAAAGAAGTATTGCAAGGTCTCAGGTATCTGTGGACAATGGCTCACTGCCTGGTTTTGTAAATAAATTTTATGGGAACACAGCCACACTTATTCATTTACATATTCTCTGTGGTAGCTTTTGCTCTACGATGTTGGAGTTGAGTAGTTGCCAGAAAGAAAATGTAGCCCATAAAGCCTAAAAGATTTATGATCTGGATTTTAATAAGAAAAGTTTGTCACTCCCTGCCACAGCTAATAGAGCCTACATGAGCCAAGTTCATGAGATGTTAGGAAAGAGTTCCTCGGGGGACAACAACCCTTCAGACCGGGAGGTGATATGCCAAACAGGTACATAAGATCACCAAGGACAAGCAACCTCACAGTTACTCATTAGCTCTAGGAGATGGAGAGGCTGGTGAACCCCCTTCACAGAGTGGCCACATATTTGTGAGAGGAACAGCAAAATCAGACTCAGAAAAGTAGATCCATTTAGGGGAGAGGGATATAATTAGTGTTGGAGAACTTGCCTAGCATGCACAAACCCCTGGCTTTGATCTCCAGTACTGCCCAGATAAATAAATAAAGATTAATAAAAGAAGAAGAAGAAAGTAGAATATGTCCACTTAGAAAGGAAACAGCCAAAAATATCACTGTGAGTTCACAATAGTGTGCCAGACAATGGGTCAATTCTTCCTCTACGACAGGAAGTACCTGCTTATGTAGGAGAGGCATGGTTGCCTGGATCCCTGATATCGGGGTCCCAGTGGAGTTGATGGAGACAGACATATTGTGGATGACAGAAACTGAGGATATCATTCTCCAAAAGATAATTGGGTGCTATGGTTTGGCTATGTTTGTCCCCCTAAGGTTCATGTTCTAGAATCCTGGTCACCAGTGTGACAGTGTTAAGGTGGTGAATAATTTAAGAGGTGCAAAAGGTAATTAGTTCATGGGGTTCCTTCCTAAATAGATTAGTGCTAGTCTTGCAGGGAGAGTTGGATATTGTAGGTTTGAATATATTTCCTCCAAGAGCAGGTGGTTATAAAAAGAGCAAACTTAACATCTGAATCTCTCTTGCTCCTCTTCTCACCATGTGATCTCACCAGTTTCAGAATCCCTTGCCATGATACCTCCTGTCATGTTGTGATCTAGATTAAAGGCCCTCACCAGAGCCAAGTAGATGCTGGTACCATGCTCTTGGACGTCTGAAATTGTGAGATAAATAATCTTATTTAGTCTCTAAATTATTCATCTCAGGTATTTAATAGAGTAAATGAACTAAGAAGCTTGGTTATTGGAGAGATCAGAGAACAGCAGGGTAGCTCCAGATAAAACATGGCAAGCTAGTTTTCCCAGAGAACCACTGGTTTCTTCAAACAGGAGGTAATGGAGTTCACATCTTCCAGGAAGTAGAAAGCAGAGTCTGACGGGGCAGACCTTGGTGTATGATGCCACCCAACATCTTCAACTCTAGCACTTCAGTATAATGTGAAACCTTCTGACAATGAGAACTAGGATACATCCTGGGCAGAGGCAAAGGAAATGGGAGAATCTCCACGGGACAGGCAAGGAAAAGGGAAACCTTATCCAGCAAAGGCTAGCTACCCTACATGTCAATTTGCCCATAGTATGGGTATCACAAGGATGTGGGCATTTATAGGTAGCAAGAGAAGCACCCCCATGAAAGGAGAAGGAACAGGGAATCAATATGCCCTTAGGTGGTGGTAAAAGGTTAAGAGGAGCTTTTATTGTCAGCAAAACTTTGCAAAGGCTGACTTTGGGGACATTGAGGCACTCTAATGTTTTCAGAAGGCCTTCCCAAGGCTTTTCTCACAGTCCAGTTTGTACTGCATTTTTATTTCAAGGTTTCATGTCCTGGCAGAGTAACCTTCCTCCCCACCTCCACTCCCAACCTTGAGGCCTGTAGCTAATATTGTTGGCTATCTCTTGCCACATAGAGTCATGGCATTTTGTAACCCTAGGAAGCAGTTCACTGAACTCTAACTGGAAGATGCCAGTAGGCCATGGGAAGCCTGAGGTCCACCCTCATCTCTGACGAGCACAGGCGACCTTCTAGCACAGGAGGCAGGAGACCATATCTCTTGAGTTCCTTCAAGGAGAACACTCAGCAGTGTGAAGCCAGCCATGGCTGAAGGAGGACCCCCAGCAAGGAATGTCACAGCACCCCAGAGACATGTTTCCATCAGAGCCATAGCCACAGCCCTGGGCAGCGAGTTGTAATAAATTAATTCAACTGACAAATCAGGGTTTGAATGTCAAAATTCCCCTGCCAGACAAATAAGAGTGTAGGTTGTCAGACACAATCCAGGTAGAGTCAGTAGTTATATGATACTGGCCCACAAATCATGGAGCTGAAGATAACCAGGGTCCAGCGAACATGAAGCAGGCAGTCCACATGAACCTGCCATTACAGTGGACAAGTTAGAAACACAATCCACAAATATTCAAGGCAATATGTTAAATATCAGAGATGCCAGATGAGTGCTAGGACATAGAGTTAGGAGAGACCCCCAGGGCTGCTGGTACAGAAAGGTGGCCTTCTTCACAGGTGAATGGGCAGGCTGTTAGGAGCAGAGCAGACATGACTTGCTAATCTTACCTCACTTTCTGGATGCTACTGAGTAGTAAAAGTTGTAGTTTCCAAGGAAGTATGTCATGCAATGTTGGATAGAGCTCTGGACTATGAATTGGGCCACCTTGAGGTCATTATGCTTGCCAGGAATTGTATATCTTACTGAACAATTTCTGAAACTCAATCCTCATGGTCTCTGACAGAGATGCAGCTTCATGGGGAAGCTCAGAAAATGAAGTCAGGGATGTATGGAGGTCATCTGTGGTGAGCTGCTAGGAGAAATCTTGTACAACATTGAGTTGTCGGATTCTTTCTATCTGTAGCCAAAGTTCAGATTCTGTTGATGAGAGAATCCACATATATTTAGTCTCAAAAACTTTACAGTTGGAGCCAGGAAATCTGGCTCTGCCACTGATTAGGTCCTCCAATTTCCAGCCCATGGTGCCTTCCAGAATTAATATCCTACAGTTATTCATAAATCAAGCTGTATATTGTGATGAAGCATGTTGGCAAAAGACAGACCCATATGGGCTTGTACTATCCCCTAAAATCAATTATTAATGAAGTCTTTGGCTTGCAGATGCTCTATAAAGAACTGGTCTGGTGCCCACAACGTGATCTTCCGTTCCCACTTACAAATCAAGGCTATTGTAATCAATAAAGGCTTGTTAAACATTACTAAGGGAGTGAGCCAATGGTGCAGAGTTAATGACCTATTCCACAGGCTATTATTCGTCCTTTCATCCAAAATTTCCCTTTTTCTTTCTGCTGGATTCTTTTTCTGTTGCAGTACATGTTTGCCCTAAACGTATTCTAATTCATTTACCTCTAAAATTAGGCACTATTTTTTTTTTAATTTGGGGAAAGTCATTTCACACTGATTTCCTGAATTGTCCCCAATTTTGTTGCTAGAATTATCATTAAGGGTTTAGCCAGCATGGATGAGTTGGAAAACTGAATGTTTCAGATGAGACCAATAAATGTTAACTAAATTGTTTCTTGGCTTGTTACTAAAGCCACTTGATGAACAAGAGTAAATAGTTTGGGTATTTGTTTAAGTCAAAATAAATCATCATCCACTAATGGTCAAAAAAGTTCTCTAGTTAGGCATGCTGCATTCAGTCACAAAAGGTCAAGGTTTAATGTGGATGTTCTTCTCAGTAGAATCTCATTCATCAGGACTCCACCATCTGAACGTGTTATTATTTGAATTCAGTGGATGCAGCATTAACTTAGCACTTCCATCCATAAAAAGCCTAGGTAATGACAGCAATAGGCTAACTATACAAAGAGCTTAATTGTGCCAGCTCTCATCTAACATATTTACATTTATTAATTTTTTAATCCCTACTACAACCTTCCAAGATATGTGCTCCTACTGACCAATTTTACACACTTGGAAATTGAGAGATTAAGTATATGTCTCCTAAGTGGTAAACCCAGGCAGCCTAATTCTGGAACCCAGGAACTTAGCCAATTGCTTCCCTAATATGTATTTTTATTTTGTTTCTGTAGAGAGCCTGAGGCAGGGTGAAACTTTGCATGTTTAGAAACACCAAGAATTCATGTTTACTAACAGAAGGGATCTTCCCACTGACAAACTCCATAGACTCCAGTATAATCCCAACCACATCCCTCCAAAAGCAGCATCCACCTCTCTGCTCCCTCCAAGTGACAGGCACTCACCATATCTTATAGCACATGACTTCCACCTCAGATGACGAGGACCATTGATAATGGCTTCCTTTCCTTAAGATGAAATGTACAGATTTTCTATCTACCTGCAGGCCAGAATTCTGCTTTCTGCAGCCATGGCAAACACATGTAACCCCTCTTCTTCAGAGTGCCCTTCAAACATCTGGAAGAGTAACCATGCATGATCCTAAACAGAATCCTTCCTGGCTCCTCACTGTCACTTAAGTGCCATTATTTTGAGATCCAATCATCCTAGTCATTCTTCTCTGAGCTTTCTAAGCTTTGGGCATATTCAATTCAAAATGCAGGGCCTGGAAATGGACAGCTGTCAGGAGGCTTGAAGAGGGCCTAGATGGCCTCATGGCAATACTGTGCCTCTCTCATGCTAAGCCCGATTCCCCTGCCAAACTGATGGCCATTCCCATGCCACTCACTCACATCCAACCTGCAACCCATCCCAACTCCAGGGAACTTTTTTGTCTATCATATTAAAAAGTTATTAAGGGAGGGAGGAGGGTTGAAAAAGGAGAAGTATTGGCAAATGATATTGGCCAATTTATATAGAGTGCATGAACAAATCTGGAACAACGTATCCCACTGCTGTGTATAATACTAATGCACCAATAAAATACGGGAAAAATAAAATGCATAAAAGATGGATAAAAAATAAATCAAATCAAACATGCCCCATTATATGTATATATGTGAATATATATATATTTAACTATATAATTATATATATACAAATATATATATTTACCTATCTATTTAACTTTTAAACACAAGTTACAAGTGTATGATTTAATGTTTACTCACAAATGGATGGATTCTTCTTCATTCTCACAGAGATAGAGAGGTAAGGGGAGAAAAAGAGAGAGAGAGAGAAACATTTCTGTGCATTCATTTCAACCCAGGAGTCATTTCTGTGTACAGTAAAGAAATTCAAATGACCTGCTAACCAGCTCATAGGTATGAGTTATTTTAGAAGGGAAAAAAAAAATACTATTAGCACAGAGCTGAGCTGGACCCTAAAATAAAGGTAACTAAAGGGAAATTCCAACAACTTTTGGAGCCTGAGGGTATTTTCCTATACTGTCTCCCTTATGGAAAAGTGATCAACCAGATGCTGTAATTTTAGACATTTGTCTTAACAAGAGTAGACCTGAATGTCACCAAGGCAAACCTGAAGGTTGTGGCCTGGGGTGGAGTTTCCACATGACAGTGTTTCCACACACAGGAGGTTCAACCTGGAGCAACTTGTTAACTGGCATTCTTAGCCAGAATTCTCAACCAAAGAGCAAGTGTGAAAGCCAGGCCCGTGGAGAATGAAGTATTCCTTAGAACATCAGTAGTGCCAATGACACAGCCTCAAATCTTAGAGCACAATTATTTGTATATTCAGGCAATTGTTACATAATCAAGATCTCACACACAAACTGCAATGGATTATTTTTCTGTACATACTAAAAGGGATTAAAATGAGTGCACTCAGAAATATTTTTCTTTTTCCTCCCAAACTTTTTCATATTCTTTAAAATTGCAGAATAACTTTCAAGTTTAAGTTAGTGATCTTTATTAGATGTTCTAAAGTTTAGTGAGATGATGTGAAATATGAAAGGTGCATTATAGAAAAAAAACTTGCCACCACATTGACTATAATTAATAGCAAAGCAAGCCTAAGCCCTCAGTAGACCTTGGATGACTATAACATCTATTATACCCAAGTGAGAGGGAAATTGAGTGGAATAGAAGAGCATGTCCCCAGGACATTTAAAAGGAGATCTGTGGAAAGTTTATAATGAGAATCTATTGTTTTCTGACTCCTCATTGCTTTATTTCAAGTGCATTTTGTATAAGGAGCTACTGAGGCTTGATATTATCTAGCTATGAGAAGAGAAAGACAAAGGTCACAGCCACTTAGTGAGTTGAAAGGCAGGAAGGAGTTTTAGGGACAAGAGAAACCACTTTTCCCAGTTGTCCCATGATGACGGGAACCAAGATGTCAATCTCCTTGGAAAAGATTGACAACCTCTGTTTTCTGTCACCCTAAGGCACAAAGACATCCAGGTCTACATTAATATGTTGGCCTTGGGAACAAAATTTTTAAAAATTGAAACTCATACTTAACAAACAAGATTGATTTTAATCAATTAAAACAGTTCCCATACATATAAGTAGAAAAAGGAAAAGCTATCTCTATTATCTAGAGAATTTAATGATGGTTACAGGGGAAAAAATCACACTGAAAATTCAAAGTATCCAACAAAGGGGGTGTAAGTAGAATACTTTCTCCAAGAAGTTTGCCCATGGGCAGTAAAATCTATACATCAGGAAAAGAGCAACATGCCTAGGTTGGTACGTTTAGTTAAGGTTACCCAGTTTTCTATCCTCTCATGTTCTAACCTTTCCTCATCTTGTACACCTAACAACTCCACATGGGTGTGATTTTCATTTTAGATGCATTTTGATTATTTGCTCAGTTGAAAACCATCTTAAAAATGCAAATCAGAAGATTATATAAATTCAGCTAGCATAGGTCTTATTTTTAAAAAATAAATTTGTGGACCCAATGTCATAAAAATATGCATTTTAGTCAACCCCTCATCTTTAACTCACATAACTATGTCCTTGAGATTAATGACCTATGAGAAGCTTTGTTTGCTATCCAGAGGACTAGGGAGCCCGGAAGGAATGCCGCTGGAGGAGGTTTTGGCAGGGGTTTGGAGTACAAAACACAAAAACACACAATGGGAGTTGGAAAATATTTGGAAAACTCAAAAACAACACCATGTGTTAATTTTCAGCTGATCCATGGCTTACTTTCACTCTTCACTTCTTTGGCCATTGGGACTAATGGCAGAAAAGCAAAGGTCCCTGTGGCCTACTCTGGTGGCAGATGTTTTATCCTAATGCCATTGTTAAGAGAAACACTCATTGTTGTGGCTTGAGATGTTTACATGTTTATTATGGCAAGCAAAGCAATTTTATCTGCAATTAAAAACAATCAAGCACAATATACTAGATTTATAAGCATAGCTCCCCTGACACGGTCTCCATTAACATAGAAACAAACAATAAACAAAAACAAAGAAACATCCATGAGCCAGAACTGAAGCCAAGCACTTACATGCAGTAAAACATATTGCAGGAATAAATGATATTTAGACTGGAATTTCAAATCTTATGAAGCTCCAGAGTCATTTCTGAAATTCCAATGGAAGATGAGTGTTAGAAGAAATAAGGGTGGAGGTGCTGTGGGTGACCAAGCCCAAAGCTGATGGCCTGCATCTCAGCCTGCTCAGACCCTTCTAGTTCTCAAGAGTCCTAAGACTCTAAAGAACCCAAGTTGGAGAACCACTAACTTTGATTAAAGTATTAAATATTATTGGAAGATATCCCAGACAGAAAAGTATTTACATATTTGAAAAGCAACATATGAAAAATAAAAATGTTAAGGGAATGTTTTCAGTGAATTAAATGACTACATTTTTTAAAACATTCTTCAGCCTCTTGGTGTCAGGCAGATCATTATTTCTCCTGAAGAGACAGAGCCATGTGCCCCAGGCTCAGTTAGTGACCCCAGCTTTCACTTCTCTTCCTCCCTACATCTCTTCAGGGCCTGCCTCACATTTATTCAGTTATAAAGTTCTGTTTATTTTGGCTCTTAAGAATTTCTTAAGTTCCTCCCTTCTTCTCCATCTCCACAGCAGCAGTGCTAACTCAGGACTTTATCAGTTCTCCACCTGGACCCCTGGGTGATCATTCTAAAAGCCAAGACAACCAAACAGATCAGAGAAATGGATGTATGCGATCTCTCCACTCACCTACTCAAAGGCCTCCAGGGTTGCTCCAGAGTTTATAAAATCAAGTCTGCACTGCTGGGCATAACCCCAAAAGCTGTGTAGACCTGGACCCTGGCTGCCTCTCATGTCCTCCTCCCACTCTGGGCGACCATCTCCCACATTTCATAAACCCATAGCTTCAGCCTCTTGCTACTTCAAAAACCCTTGATTTTAAACTTTTCTCCAACTCTCAGGTCGTTTTCCCTCCTACATTTTCTGCTTGACCTCTACCCATCCTTCAAGACTCATGTGAGTCTAACATAATAAAAACAACCAGACAGAAATTCTCTAAAGAAAAGTTAATTTGGAAATAACAGGGCACTGAAATGGGAAGAGCAGAACATTGCAATGATCATACATGTGCCATGGTAAATTATGAGCATGCCAAAGGGGCTGAGGCAAGGGACGTTTTTAAAGACAAAAATGAGAAGGATTACATCAGACATTTTGAAACAATGATCCTTGGCCACAATGATTAGTATTAAGAGTAGCATCAGTCTGAAGTTGACCAGACAGTTGCTGGACACGTGTCCTTGTAGGAGTGCTTTTTACAGAAGATTGCAGTGGCCTCTCTTGCTTGTGGTTTTGGCAGAGTCTTTTGTGATAGTTACTATCAGACCATCATGAACGAGAAACTTGCCTTCAGAACTGCCTAGCTGTATTTGCTTTCTTTTCTGGGTTAGAGATGACATAAGCAACCCCATTTTGATTTTGACAACTGTGACTTTTTCACACTCATCAATTATTTGTCTCTGTAAATCCCTCTATGATATCTTTTAAATGGAATAGAACCTCCCTTCATTAGGCAAACAATACTTTTTTTTGTCTTGGAACCGGGGATTGAACTCAGGAGCACTCGGCCACTGAGCCACATCCCCAGCCCTATTTTGTATTTTATTTAGAGACAGGGTCTCACTGAGTTGCTTAGGGCCTCGCTAAGTTGCTAAGGCTGGCTTTGAACTCACGATCCTCCTGCCTCAGCCTCCTGAGTCGCTGGGATTAGAGGCCTGCGCCACCACCCCCAGCTCTTAATACTTTATATAATTCTTTTAAGCATATATTTCTTTGTATTAGTGTTTTAGTCAGCTTTACATTGCTAGGACTGAAAAACCTGACAAGAACAACTTAGTAGAGGAAAATTTTATTTTGGCTCACAGTTTCAGAGGTTCAGTCCATGCTGGGCCAACTCCATTGCTCTAGGCCTGAAGTGAGGCAGAACATCATGGCAGAAGGACCTGGCAAAAGAAGGCAAGTCAGGATATGGTAACCAGGAAGCAAAAAGAGAGAGAGAGAGAGAGAGAGAGAGAGAGAGAGAGAGAGAGAGAACGCTCCACTCACTGTAGACAAAATACAAACCCCAAAGTAGCACCCCCAGCGAACTCTCCTCCAGCTGTATCCTACCTAACTAAAGTTACAACCCAATAAATCTATATCAGTGGATTAATACACAGACTAGTTATAGTTTTCATAATCTAATCATCTCACCTCTGACCCTTCTTGCATTGTCTCACATTCGAGCTTCTGGAGGACACCTCATATGTAAACTGTAATGCAGTCATCTATTGACTAGTTAGTTCTCTTCATTCCCCTGCATTGTGAGGCCTTTGAGGACAGAAATTCCTGTTATTTATCTTTGCATCATAGAATTTAGCTGGAACTTAATAGCATTCAGTGCATGTTTAAAAAAGGAATGAATAAGAGAATAAAATATGTTCAAAATATGTTCAATTTTTTATATATAGGAGATCAAAGAAAGGTAGAGACTTATCAACTCCCTTTAGTGAGGTTGCTGGGTATTCAATCCTGATCCCGTTTCCAAACTTTATTTGTTCATTCATACACTCACTCATTTATTTAACAAGTATTTGTTGGGTACCTGCCTTGTTTCAGCTACTGAGAACCACAAGTGATGAAATACACTTCCTGCTCTTAAGAAATGCACAGTCCAGATGGACAGACGAATGTGTGTGGAACATAGGCATCATGAGAGCTTTAGAAATTACAACAGAGAGGTGGGGCACAATGGCAGTTGAAAAAGGCCACATTGTGTCCCACTGGGTCAGGCTGCCTTGTAGATGTTTGTCTAAATAGAATGTCTGGACAGTGATTGTGAGAAGATGGAGGAAGACACAACTGATCAAGGGTGATGGCCTGTGCAAATGCCCTGGAGCTAAACAAGTGTGACACCATTAAGTGAAGTAGTCATAATTTAAGGCCAAGATGTTATAAACTCAGGCTTGGAAATGCACACCTGTATTTAAATCTCAATTATGCATGTTCCACATTACACCTGCTATAAAATGGTGGAAATAATATACCCACCTGACAGAGGAGTGTTGTGAATATTGCATAAACTATGTGAAAAGTAAGTGAACTCATATTTGGGAGGTCCTTGGCACCACTTGCAGAGCCCACGGATGGTAAGAATGGTTGCTGGTGCCACCACAGAGAGGACCAGCACAAGATGAGTCTACACAGACCCCAGCAAGGGAAGGGCTTATGCACCATACCACAGCATCTTAACCTGCAGTAGCCACCTAAAAATCTTGGAAAAGTTTTAATTAACACAGTGCTAAATAATCAGAATTGTGTCTTAAGATCTCTCCATTAGAACCATCATTTGACTCAGCGATCCCACTCCTTGGTTTATACCCAAAGGTCTTAAGATCAGCAAAGTATAGGGATGCAACCACATCTATGTTCACAGCTGCTCAATTCACAATAGATAGATTGTGGAACCAACCTAGATGCCCTTCAGTTGAAGAATGAATAAAGAAACTGTGATATATACACAATGGAATATTACCCAGCCATAAAGAAGAATCAAACTATGGCATTTGCTGGTAAATGGATAGAGTTGGAGAATATCATGCTAAGTGAAACCAGCCAAGCCCCCAAAACCAAAGGCTGAATGTTTTCTCTGATCAGTGGATGCTAATACATAAGGGGTGAGGGGGATTTAGGAGGGATAAGAAAAGAATGGAGGAAGTTTATGGTGTAGAGGAAAATGGGACAGGAGGGGTGAGGGAAGGAAAGATAGTAGACTGAGACAGACAGTATTACCCTATGTATATGTAAGATGATATGAATAATGTGAATCTATATTGTGAAAAAAAAGATACATTCCCTGCTGTATAATTATATCAAAGTGGGTTCTACTGTCATGTACAATTAAAAAGAACCCCCCCAAAAAATCTCTCCATTAGCTATATGAAGGATGAACTTAAAACTAGCTCAAGATGACCAAGGAGGGCTGAACAATTCCAGCATAGTGAGGAGAGGGCAGTGTCTGGAGTTGCTGAAGAAACAGAAGTGACAGTACTGGGCCACCAATAGAAAGTTGGGGATTCTGGCTACAGTGATAGAAGTGAGGAAGCTACTAAGCAAGAGCAGAAACATGGGAAGTAGAACCAATCTGAGGGGAAATAAGAATTTCACTTGTGATGATCAGTTTCTCAGCCTATGGAATATTTAGGCAGAGCTGCTGGCAGGCCATTGATAAATGACTCTGGTCCAAAGTGAACTTACAGATAAGAAAAGCAATCACATATTACACACTGTTATTTCAAGCTATTGAAACAGATGTGTGTACCAGGGAAAGCTGGTGCAGTCTGAAAGAGGAGATTTACTATGATCTTATGCAACCAAGTCACAGGGACAAAAATGTTGTAAGACTAAGCCCTCCAAAGAAGAGTCTCTGTGTTGATTTCAAAAGTGGCTGGAAGGAATCCTATCCTGCATTGCTCCATCCAGTTGGATTAAGAAAAGATGTTAGACGGCTGTTTGTGTTGGGGACCATTTACAAATGGTTTTAAATGTCCTGGTATTGGAGAGTAGTTGTGAAAAACCAACTGAAAACCCTGACTTTGGGAGAGTGAGAGTGATCTTTTTGCTGTGTGAAGATCTCCAGATAATTCTAGAAATTAACACAGCCCCTCCAACTACAACACAGTTATGAAAAGTGGTGGATGTGTTCAGATGATTCAAAGAAATAAAGAATATGGAGAGTGTTGTCTGCTTTTAAATATTCAAATTGTGGGGGAACAAGGAAGAGGTGAAGATTGGGGTTATCAATAGGGAGATGTTAAAAAAATAAGAGAATATATAAAAATTTTTCATGCTCTCCCACATAGAAACTAAATGCAACTAAATTCTTATGAACATATTTTCATGTGTTAAAGCTGTTATAGGCTGCAGATACCCACAAATGATAAATAAGTTATCATTTTTATTACACATATGTATGGTGAAGTTCTCTGAAATGTTAATCCTGCCTTACGATTGGACACCCGCTTCCCATATTCCTGCCTCTGCTTCCAAAGAATCCCCTCCTATCATTTCCCTTAATTTTATCATCTATCACCTTTACATGTTTATAGTGTATGAAGTTATCTTACTATCTGTTTATGTCTAGTTTTCTCCTTCTCTGTAAGATGAAAGCTCCAGGAAAGGAAGGGAAATTTTCATTTTCTTCATTACTGTTTCCATCTGCTTTGTTTTGTTTATTTTTTCATGGAACCTAGTTCATGGTCAAAGAAGTAAAGCATGGGAAGTATATTTTCAAAAACAGTCTATCAAATAAGTTGAGTAAATGAAGAGTTTTTTAAAATATCTCAGTGCAAAGGAATAGATGTTAATGGTGAGACTGACGGGCACTTTGGAGAGATTTGTACCAGATGCCATCTTGAGCCAGACATGTCTAGGTAGCGTCTCTTAATCTCATTGTGCAAGAAACCACCTTACATGCATCTTGCCAAGCATGGCAGGAAATAGAGCATTTAATTGTGCTGTTCTCCCTCTCCACTCAGCCAAGCTACCCATCACACTCACAAGAGTCCAGTTAGAATAAACTGGCTAATCTTAGCACTGAGCATTCTTCATTTGATGAACTCCTTCTATTGCCTTTTACATCTCTTAGCTATTTATCCTATCAGCCACAAGGGATGCAGATTTCTACATTCCAGAGGCAGGAAGAGGCCTCAGTGACAGCCCAAGCCCCTGAAACCATCAGTTCTATTTTTGTTTTATTCATGAAAGGTCTTTCTTTGCTAAAAGTTTTTTAGTAAGGTCTTATTAAGGAGGACTCAAGGAACAATCAAAGTATTAAGAAGTTCCGGGCATGCCCCTCTAATTGAAGCTATGTCTGCACAAATTACTTGAAGTCTCTATTCTTAAGCAGTTCTTCTATATCACATAGATGCAAAATCCTTCAAAATAAATACAAGTTCTGGGATGAGCTGCGCTGTACACCACATACAAAACAAGTGCTTTATAGTCAATATCTCTCTTAAGCCTCAGAACAAACTTATGATGTAGAGTCTTCTTTTAATTCTTCCTTTCATAGACCCCAGGGAGGTTAAGTAACCTTCCCAAGGTCACATAACTAATGAATGGCAGGGCCAGGAATTGAACCCAGGTAGTCTGATGACATTACAGTTCTGAATCTCAACTAATACCCTGAACACTATACATGATGCTCCTTGATTAGGAAGAATTTTCCCTCGTGTTCATAATTCATTTTATAGCTTTTATTTGTAACTGTCCCAGGTGTGGATTTTACTTATTATGGGAATACTCGGAGAATGGGAAGGGAGAGGACAGTGTATGGAGCAACAGATTAAATCTCCCAGCTTGCCAGCTCCTAGACCTCAGATAAGAACTTTCACAATCCTGAATGTTTCAAAAACACTGTGTGTTATCGCCTGAGTCACTTACTTTCCATATCGTCAACTGACCTACTTTTAAAATGTGCTTGTTTTAAAGTGGTCATTAAAGATTAAGTCTCCTGAATGAGGCAAAGATAAAACTCAGGGCCACTCAGCTCTGTAAAGGAAATAGGGCAATGGCACATAGGGGATAACTAAAGGGGATACTGGCCGATGTATGGACACAACTGTGACCAGGAAACATGTCTGAGCAGTGACAGAGGTGAGAGCTTTCTTCCCTGGAGAGACCCTGAGTAGCTTTCTAGTCTCTGCCTGATTCTGGCTGCAGATCATCAGATGTCTGTATCCAGGGCCACATGCATGAGTGTCTCAAACTGCTCAGGCTGGGTGACACTGACTCACAGTCAGACCAGCAGTGGCTCAGTGAATCTTTCCTGAGCCCCTTTTATGTGCCAAGTGCTATGCTTCAAGTTGGTGACTCTGTTGAGAAAAACTGTGAATTGCTTTTCTAAAGTTTGGCTAGACACGGTGGCTTGTGCTCTGTAGTTGGTGGTGGGGGCAATCGGGTTTGCCGCCGCTCTCAAAATGGCTTGGGTCTGGACTATGCCACAACTTCTTGAGAGACGTGGGTCTTCGGATCCTCTTTAGTGCCGGAGTTGGGGCCGCAGGCAGCTTGGAGGCAACAGGAACATAGAACCTCTGGATGGACTCTTCCTGGGAAGTTTTACTAATTTGCAGCATCTGGACAATGTTCCTCATTAATACCTGTCTGTCAGCATAGTCGTGACATCATTACACTGTGGTGGCAGGGACTCAGCTCCGAATTATAAATAGAATAAACACCTGGATCCCAGTCTATCAATGGCTTCAAGACAACCAGAAGTACCTGCTCTTGGTCCTAGTGGGCCTCTAGGCAAAATGTCCCTGCCCATTGGGATGTGCTGCTGGGCATTCAGCTATGATGATGCCCTTAAGGACCCTGCACCCATGACTCCTCCTCCATCCGACATGGGCAGCATTCCCTGGAAGCCAGTGATTCCAGAGCGCAAGTATCAGCACCTTGCCAAGGAGGAGGAAGGAGAGGCCAGTGTATCCTCCTGTGCCAGGACCCTGTCAACGGTCACTGACAGTACGGACAAGGTCCCGGTGGTGAAAGCCAAAGCTACCCATGTCATCATGAATTCCCTGATCACAAAACAGACTCAGGAGAGCAACAGGCAGGACTGAGAGATGCTGGCTGTACACCCCATAAGGGCCTTACCACTGAGGAAACGAAGTACCTCCGAGTAGCGGAAGCACTCCATAAACTAACGCTGCAGAGTGGAGAGACAACAAAGGAGGAAAAGCAGCCTGCATCAGCCCAGTCTACCCCAAGCAGCACCCCTCACTCTTCCCCTAAGCAGAGGCCCAGAGGCTGGTTTTCTTCTGGTTCCTCTACAGCTTTACCTGGTCCAAATCCTAGTACCATGGATCCTGGAAGTGGGGATAAAGACAGAAACTCATCAGATAAATGGAGCCTTTTTGGTCCAAGCTCCTTCAGAAGTCTGATTCTGGTTTTGCCATCCAGGCCTACAAAGAGCTCAAAGCCCTCTCCCATGGAGCTGATCTGTGCCCAGGCCACCCAAATGGCTGAAGATCCAGCAACCTTCAAGCCACCCAAGATGGATGTCCCAGCAATAGAAGGGAAGAAATAACTGCCACGGACCCATAATCTCAAACCATGTGACTTGAACGTGCTTACACCCACTGGCTTCTAGAGTGCTTTCTATCCCAGGGACATGGGATAGAGGGTTTCTTGCCCTTTACTCCGCTTTTACCTTGGCTCTGACATAGGAATGATAAATTTAAACAAAACAACAACAACAATAACAACAGGCTAGAGATGGAGAGTTAATTAATTCTGAGAAACATCAGTGCAAAGTTTGTTCTTGTGTGGAAGATACCTGTAGTGTTTTAGAGTCAGATTAAAAAATCTTGGCAGTGAAAATAAAATAAAATAAAGTTTGGCTATTTTATGTTGGAAACAATTTAATCAAACCACCTCATCCATGGTTATATATTACAAATCCAAGTAAGTGCTAAGAGACAAAGAAAGGATTCTATGAAAGGATAGAACTCAGGCCTCCTAGAAGATGTGGCACTGTAATAGCAACATGAGTAGATGTTGAGTAGTTGGAGTGGGAGTGGTGATGGTAGAGTTCCAGGAAGAGGGAACCACATGTGCAAAGGTCCTGTAAGGCTGAATTGTCCCAGATTGCATCTCTGAGCAGATTTGAGAAAAGTTACCACCTCCTCCAAACCCTTTGCTTCTCCCGCAAAATTGTTAAAATTTACTAATTGTGTGTTAAAACCAGACTTTTTATTGTGAACTTTCAGAAAACTGTTGTTTATGTAATTCTACAGTATCTGGAATGTCGGAGGCATAATCCTATGCTGTTAATACCATCATGATCAGTCATGTCTGGCTACTGAGCACATATAATGTGACTGGTCTATGATAAGTTGTGTTATAAGTACAAAACACACATTAGAATTCAAAGATTTAGTATGGGAGCAGTGGAAATGATGTAAAGTATCTCAGTTATTTTTATATTGATTATGTGTCGAAATGATACCATTTGGATATTGTTTCAGGCAGGGGTTTTTTTGCTGCTGTGGCTAAAAGACCTGACAACAATAATTTTAGGAGGTGAAGTTTATTTGGGGGCTCATGGTTGCAGAGGTCTCGGTCTATAGACATCTAGCTCCATTCTTCCAGGCTGGAGTTGAGGCTGAACATCACGGTGGAAGAGTGTGGTGGCAGGAAGTGGCTCACATGATGATCAGGAGACAGAGAGGGAGACTCTACTCATCAGATACAAAATATATACTCCTAAAGCACACCCCCAATGACCCACCTCCTCCAGGCACACCCTAAATGCCTTTAGTTCCCACTCAGTCAATCCGATCGGGGGATTCATTCACTGATAGTGTTAAGACTCTCACAACCCAATCATTTCTTGCACTGGCTCACACATAAGCTTTTGGTGGACACAACATCTAAATCATAACAGATATGCTGGGTTAAATATAAAATTCTCAAGCTTAATTTTGGTTTTCTAATGTGTCTACAAGCATAAAACACATGGTTTTATGGCTGATACATTTCCATTAAACATCAGTGGCACACCTTTTGATGCAGTGACCTTGGGTACAGCCTGGTGAACAGTACTGTCTGCCTGTGACAGAAATGGAGATGATGAACACAGGGAAATGGGAGGAGAGCAGAGTAATGTCCCAGGGAGGGCCAGGAGGGGAGCAGTATGAGATAAGGAGTGTCCAGGCCAGGCCAAGTTCTGTTTTCTAAGCTCAGAAAGTTCAACACACCTCATCCTTTTTTCCAGGTTTATGGACACTTCTCTTGCCAGCTTGTCTAGACAGTGATTTATTTTAAAAGAATAGATGAACAAGATAATCTCTACAGATAAGGGATACATGGTTTTGCAGGAGACACAGAGAAACAAGGAGCCATTCAATCAACTGTGAAGAGTCTTGTTTAATCAGCCTCAGCACCCAGAACTAAACTGGGTCCTGTTTTTGATAGAGGGATCTGGCCAAAGAATGCAGAGATTTCAGCAAAGACCTGCATGTCATCCATGAGACCAGACATCAGGACATGCTTTGCTGAAAGTGGACTCTCAGTGCAGAAGGGCAGCACACTGTAAGGCTATGGCCAGGGAAAATGGACCCACTCACCACTGTTCCTAGAGAATTCTCAGTGTCCATGTGAGAATGCTCCTTTCCAACAGGAGGCAGGCACAATCCTCTTTAGCATTCTGGATTATAATATATGTCTCTTATACCTTCCAATCAAAGAAGAAACCAAGCCAGTCCTTTTGGTGATTCAACAAAAGAGGGAGAGTGAAGTCTTCCCTTGAGAATGCTGAGGACTGAAGTTGGGGAAACCAGAAGCTGAACACAGCCTAAGGGATTAGGAACCCAAAGCAAAACTCTTGTCCTCACTGCCACCAAAAGTTTCCATTCTTAAGATGAATCTGAAAAGCAATCCTAAGTATTAGTGACAATACCAACTATACGATCTACATACCAGACACTGTACAAGTCATATACACAATTAGCTCATTTCATACTCAAAAATTCTATAAAATGTATCTATTTTACAGGTAGGAAAAAGAGAGGAGTTAATGATTTGTCAAATCTGCTTATAGATGGCAGAAAAGAGGAGGGGATGTGGAAGAATAAAAGACTTCACTTCTAACCCACCTGCTTTGTGCATGAACATGGACTTTCCAGAGCATCATAGACAGATCCGTACTTCCTGCAGCCCCTCCACCTGGAGGCTCTTATGGTTGGTAGGTAAAAGGATGAGAGAGGAACGCACAGAGAGACCGTGAGGGATGCAGTTGCTGGTCATGATGCAGGGTACAATCTAAAGACAAATTAGAACCCTAGAAATTATGTATTTTGAAGTATTCAATGAAACAAAAAATAGATTATTGCTTCTATGTATTGTTGACTCAAAATGAAAGATATTTTGAATATTTCCAAAGTGATTCATTTTCTTTCATTCCAAGATCAGTACATATGATTTTACAACACAAAACAATATGCAAAACTATTTTGCAGTTTATTTCTTACAGAGGACGAAGCTTCCTCTGTACGACCACTCCAGGCCTCTCCAGGAGAGGCAGGGGTGTGCCACTCAGACCAATTTACAGTGAAAGATGCCTGTGGGCCCCAGTTTAAACAAATAGGAGCCAGCGTGGGTTGACGTCAGTCACAGCATTGGCACACCAGCCAGGAGGGCTAAACTGTTTGTGTAGATAATCTTTGCTGCAGACCAAGACTATGCCAGCATTCAGACTGGGCCACCCTGAAGCCTTACATGTGACCTCTTGTAATTGCCTTTCCAGGATCTGCATGCAGGGGACTTGCTAGAATCCAGAAAGGGCACAACCCTGGGGTCCAGATGCAGACTCTAGAGCCTGACTGCCTGGTGGGGAGCCTGATTCTGCCTTGCCCCACTATATGACCTCAAGTCACAGGACCTGCCTGTGTCTCAGTGTCCTCATCTGTAGAATGGGGGGTAATGATAGCATCCACCTCAGGGCAATGTTGCAAGAGTTAAATGGGGGAATAGATCAGACCCTCAGACTGGCTGGTGCACAGTAAGCATGAGCTGCCATTCTTGTCATCCAGAGCACTGCAGAACAAGTCACCCCCCACCAGAGTCACATCTCACAGGTCTGCATCTTAAAATGACATACTATTTACTAATCTTTTGTGATGAAATTCACATAACATAAAATTTACCATTTTTTAAAGTGAGCCAATCTGTATTTTTAGTGTATTGGCTATGTCATACAATCACCATCCCTGTGGGATCCAGGCTGTTTCTGTCTCCCCAAGGAAGCCCTGTCCAAGAGCAGTCACTCCCCGGCCCCACTCTCACACCCACCAATCCCCTTTCCATCTCTGAGGATGTGCCTGTGTGAGACACTTCATATAAATGGAGTCATACACTTTGAGGACTTTTGTGGAAATGATACAACCTTAAAGAAGCCTTTACACTTGAGAAGCAAAACAACAGGATCCCACCACCCCGCCCCCTCAAAATTATAAAGTGTCAGCTGCATTTGCTCATGGTAACAGCCTCTCAGTGGGCTGGCAGGAGGAGGCCCAGCTTGATTTGGGGTTTTGAAACATTTTAAGCTTTGAAGCTCATTTTCCATCCCACGTAACACAACCAAGACGCAGAGCAGCAGGCCTGTTGTCCCACCCGCCTTCCCTCAGTTCATCTGCAGAGGTCTGCAGAGAACCCCTGAGGACTAAGTCTTATTACTAACTGACTCTCTCCCCTGCTAGGAGACTGTTCCTTCAGACTTGACCTAGAGGAGATTTTTGGTAAAAGCATCATGAAATGAGAAACTCTTCAAGCTCATAGCAGCCCAGGCTAAGAAGCTGTATGGGTTTAAATCACACCAGCAGTGGCTATTGCTTTGAAATATATTGAGGTCATCCTTTGGCTCAAATTGGCTTGGGCCAATTGCTTATGAGGAAGAAAATCCCAACAAGGCTATTAGAAAGAATGCAGAATGGAAGATATCTCAAATCCATTCCCAATTTGAGAAAAAAATTAAAGTATGTTATATTAGTTTCTCAAATCCCTGAGATCTTGTGTCATATATCTCAGGGGAGAACCATGGGATGGAGAAGAGGTGATGCAGCCAAGAGTTCACAGATGAAGGTGTCATTGACCTCCTAATCCTTAGTCCTTTCCCCCTAGGTGGCCAACAAACCACGGAGAGCCTCAGAGAACACCCTGCCAATCAGGGCATCACAATCCACTAGGAGTCTAGTTTCAGGAAAGTCTAGTAAACTCATGCTAAAATTAAATTGATATTTTCTAGCTGAGTCTTTTGGGTGCCTGGGAATAATCTACTATGAATATTACTGTCATTGCCAAAACACAGGAGTAGATAATTTTGTTCAGGACAAAACTATGTAGTAAAAAGGGCAGTGAACTTGGACCCGAAACACCTTGGGCAACCTTGACTCATTCATTGAATCTTTGTGACCTTAGGTAACTACTTTTATTTCTTTATCTTGGAATTCAAATGTAAAATAACAATGGCCCCTCAGACCCCTCCTCTAGCTCTAAGCATCTACATAAGTTTTTCTCACCAACAAACTAATGGATGTTGCACATTGTAAAGACTCTCAGGCCTGCACTCCCAGAGTTGGGCTGAAGTCTAGGGACAGGAAAAGCCAGTGGTAACTTCTGTCCCACTGAGCTTCTGCTTATCAGCAAGTGCTTTGAGAACTGAATAAATTTTTCAGAAAGCCACTGGTCTTCAGTCAAGCAAGGATACAATTAAAATGGAAAGATTTTTTTTTTTTAATGTCGCCATGGATCGTGGAAACAGATGTACTTATCACCCTTATTTTCTAATTGTTCAGAGGCACAGTGTCCTGACACCTCTCCAGGAAAACCAACATCTCTCTGAAGGCTTTAACTCAGAGCTGGCAGTCAAGCAGCAGGAAGGAGGAGAGCGAGTGGCAGAGAGCTAATTATAACAGGCCTAGGGTTAGCCCCGTTCTTATGGGTCACGCCCTGGCCTTCCCTATTTGAAGGCTTGGAAGGGAGTTCTTTGCTACCTGAGTGGACTCTGCCTTTCATGCCAGTGGCTAAGACCCATTGCCCGTGTGGTTTCTCTGATTACATGATTACTCAGGCAGACTGGGATTTCTTCATTCTGGGTCAGCCCTCTTTATCCAAGCACCCACTGACGATCCTGGGGCATTCATTCCTTTGCAGTACCAAGCCTACCAATTGCAGGGAGGTCACATTACACTCTGGCCCAGATCAAAAGGGATATGAGGCCTCCTGTACATACTGTATCTACTCGAAAGACTGGGTATTGCCCACCAGAAAGGCAACTCCAAAGCACACTGTGACATGTCAGGAATAGATGTACAAATGGCATGGTTTACGTGTAAACGTATTTAAAGTGTCTTTCAGGATTAAATGCCCCTTGCATTTTCATTTATAAATGGTGACATATATGAATAGAACCCATGAATTAAAAGCAAACCCCCATACATTTGGGCTTCCTTTCTGTCCCTGAGATTTTTACCCAGTTTTGTTTCCCAATCCAGTTGAACAAAGAAAAATAGATCTCTTTTCATTGTAGCCAAAACATTTTGCAGGAGCTGACGAAAAACTCTCATCATGAGGCAGATAAGAGGGTACACAATGATGTCAAAACAAGGTCATGCAAACTTGAACAAGTAGCTCCCAGCGGGCTGTTTTGAACACCTCTCTCTTCTGTTGTAAGAAATACAATTTTTAATTTTGTGATCATGCACTTACTGGCAAATGCTCACCCTTTGCTTACGCTTGTAAATTTATGTTGCAGCAATATTTATTGAGCATCCATTGACACACTCAATCCCCCCTGCTGGAAGGGCAAACACAAAGGTTCTCCTTGAATCCTGTAAGGACAAGGTTTGCAGGTGGGTATTGTCCTGTATGCTGAAGCTGGTGGTGGATTTTGTGTAAACTGCTCTCTGCTTTTCATAGAATCAGAGTAATGGGGGGTGGGGGTTTCTTGGCCTCTTTTTTTTTTTTTTTCTGAGTGTTAGAGTTTCCAACAATCCCAGCTAAGGTCAATCAAGGAAAAGTTGTTAAAGAGCAAATGACTTTCCTTTTTTTTTTTTTTTTTTGTGGTGCTGGGGATTGAACCCAGGGACTTGTCCTTGCAAGGCAGCACTCTACCAACTGAGCTATATCCCCAGCCCAAAGAGCAAATGACTTTCAATGTGCTATTCACAAATCTGCTGTTCTCGCTATTTAGAAATTTCTTTTATCAGTTTTCTCTCTTGTGGGTAGGGGTGATTGATGTCTGTTAGCTTTCCTTGCAAGCACTGGAATGATTTGACTCTATTGATCATTTTGAGAATCCTCACAACAGGCACAGCTTTTATAGGCTGCAACAAGGCTGAATACTTGTATGCATAGCTTTCTGCGAAGATCACAGCTACTGTATTTTGTTTTTACAGCAAAGACTGCTCTGAAGAAGGGATCGCCAACCAGACACATAAAACAAGTGGCACTTAACTAGTCTATTTAGACCAGTTACTCAACCTTGAACTATTGTCACTGGAAGCAAGACAATATTGGGAAGTATTCTCCTGGGTGGTGCAGGCTGCTTAGCAGCACCCCTACCTCTCCTGCCTAGACACCAATAGCAACCCCCCTATTGTAACAAACAAAAATATCTCCAGACATTGGCAATTACTGGGGGAGGGCTGCAAATTCATCCATGGTTAAAAACTACCAATTTAAGTGAAATAGGGTTTGGGTAGATAAATTGCTCCAGTCAGAGAGAGAATCTGAAATGGGTCAAAATCACAGTTTTAATTGTAGAAACAAAAGGATAGTGAGGATTGGGTAGAAAGCTAAGAATTTCCAACCCAGAGTCTTTGTCAATATACCCCAGTCTTATTTTGCAAGCTCCTGACAGGCCCCTGATATATCTGAAAGGATGAGACAAATTATACGTAAGCTTTTTAACTTGGAAGGCTGAACAGGAAAATCAAAAGTTGAAGGCCAGCCTGAGCAACTTAGCAAGACCCTGTCTCAACAAAATAAAAATGAGTTGGGGTGCAGCTCAGTTATAGAGTGCCCCTGAGTTAAACCACCAGTACCACAAAAAAGTGTTTTCTAGACTAACTAATAATTAAAACTAGATTGTAGACTAAATAATAAAGGTGGTCCAAATTTTCCTTTGGAGGTCCTAGAACCTATTGCTGATAGATATGAAAAAAGTAAATTTCTTAGTTTTCTGCTGTAATCCCACAAAGCTGATGGCCAATGTGTGCATTTTTTAGTATTTAATCAATCCTGAAATGTGCAACTGTGCTTCCTGGTTGGGCTTTACAGATACAATCAACCTGATTCTGTGTCCACATGCTTTAGTAAGTCAAAGGACCTCTCTCACCTCTCTCTCCTCCTGCCCTCCCCACCCAACACATACACATGCACGTACTTTTCTGAGTTTTATTAATTAGATTTTATTTTCCCTGTCAATGATTTTAACTATCAATTTTAATCTATGGTTGTGGTTTTTATTTTTAGGAATTCAAGACTCCCTTTCTTCAAACAACTTTTTAGACAGAAGCACGGCTTGTGAAACAGGATGCTTTTCTTCCCCTCCCCAGAGATATTCTTGAAGCAGTTTGAAACCACTGACATAGAAAAGAGCACCTCACATTTAATTCCACAGTTTTAAAGACAATAAGAAGCATAATAACAAAAGCATTTTAAGGTCAAAATGATGACCTATGTATGTAGCCAGTTTTCAATCAGCTTCGGGATATATTGTAGTTCTCAAAAACAGGCAGAGGTTAGCATTATAAAGAAGGACACATCTCTTGGATTTTTTTTCAAAGAGAAAAAAAATACAACTGTAAGAATTCTGCTCATTTTACAAAACTGTTATTATTTTTAATTCAGTTAGAAGTTAAATATCAGTCCTCGGTTGTCAGTCACCACTGACGGTTACTACACTGAACTACTATCTTGTCAACCATAGCCCACCTTACCTGTTTTCAGTGACTGCTTCAGCCCCAAGGTGGCCACACCTCCACCAGGCCTCTACACTGTGCTTTACAACCTCTACAGATGTTGGTCATGTCCAAAAGGAATCCTCTCCTCCTGGTCCATCAAATCAACTGCTATATTGTTTTGTTTCTTAATTTAGCTTCAAAATTCACCTAAAGTTTTCCTGAAAGTTTCTGTCTGGGAAGAGATCTGCCTCCCTTGAAGACTCCAAAGAATCAATAAATTGAGCTGAACTCAATCATTGCCTTGACTTTGTATTCTTAGAGCTATTTCAGTGAGTAGGCTAATCACAGATGACAAATTCCTCATAGATATGACATTTTCCTCTTTATTCTCCACCTTTTACGTATAAGACACACAATAACCTTTTATGTATGCTTACTAAAATAGAATTGTAGATACAGTTTTAAAAGTGGGTTGCAAATTCAGGTATAAATAGGTCACTCATGAAGATAAAAGCTAATTCAGTTAATAGAATGTGATGATTAATTTTATGTACCAAGTTGACTGAGCCATAGGGTGCCCAGATATTTGGCTAAACATTATTCTGGGTGTTTATGAGAGGATGTTTTTTAATGGGATTAATATTAAATTAATATCAGCAGACTGAGGAAAGCAGATTGCCCTTCATAACACTGTTACCCATACTATTGAAGGCATAAATAGAACAAAAGGCTAACTTTCCCCAGGAAAGAGAGAATTCTCCCTCTTTCCTGTCAGCATTTGCACTGGGACATCAACTGTTCCTGGTTCCACAGCAGCCTGCCAGGCTTCAGACTCAACTGCGACATGGGTGCTCCAGATTTTGAACTTAAAAGTCTCTATAATCATGTTGAGCCATCATTTCTGCTTCTGCAGAGAACACTAATATATGAAAAAACTAAACATTCTCGATAACCACTATCGGGCTCTATCTGAGCAAGATAGGCCTGTCAACGTAAGCCAGCTCCCGAGGATGGTGTGAAAGAAACAATGTAAGATCAGTCTTAGCTTTCGAGACCAGAAAAGGTTGACTCCATTACAGGAGGAAAAATGTCACACAGGTCTAGGGGTCACCAAAGTAGCCACCGGGGCAGCAATGGATCCAGGTTTTATGCAATTTTAATTTCTGGGTGGATATTTTTTAAGAAAGTGTATTACAAAATGTACAGAAATACATATTCATAAAATATATTTAAACATATTGTTTGGGCTCCTTTTATGTTCCTGCAAAAAGTGCATGTATGTGAGAAGCCCTGAAGTTTAGGCTTCTCTCACTTTGTGCTAAGTCCACCTCTGCCCAAGAAAATTTTGCTGAATGGCACACAATCTTCCATCTGAAGATTTGGCTCAGTGCTCATCCAATCTTGGAAGTGTTGGGGAAAAGAAAGAATCAGAAGGAGAAGGAGGGCTACTAACAAACTTTGACAACTAACTTTAGAAATTATTTCCACACTTAAGCAAAGTACCAGATGCATTCCTAAATTAAAAACAAGTCAAAGGAAAAGATACATGCATTTTTACCAAGATATATGCATCTGCCCTCCACAAATAAAATACGGTTAGTAAATACAAATAAAATGCCAAGTGCTTACAATTGCAGCAGATTGTCAGTTTCCAGTGATATGAATGCTAAGGGTACATGTCATAACTACCCCTAACATTGGAGACAAGGATGCCAAAATCAGCTCACTTCAAAACTGCTCAAGTAAACATAGCCATTCACACTGGTACTGATAAATGGAGGCTGTGGGATGGAAAATGCCAGTTTCCTGATGTAAATACTTGCAATCAAGAGAATGGATTGGTTTCTAGGAATTCTTCAGGGCTGCTAAATTTTATCTTTGTCCAAATAAAAGGCAGTGTTAAAGTGTGGTTTACCTAAGGCTGGGACTTGATTTTGGTTAAAACTGATTGTTCCCCTTCAGGAACAGTAAACTTCTATCCAAATGTCTTTTGAGTTTAATCTAGGTTACTTAACACTGTGGTGAAAAATTATTTATTTTGTCCTCTGCCTTGCCCTCTAGCTTCTTACAGATTCCATTTCTTCATTTTGATCCTCAGAATCTTAATCAATGGCTGAAGGATTCGCACATGCTAAAGTCAGTCATGACTTTATTGCCTTCATTCCTTTCAAAGAGGAGGTGTTTGGAGGCACATAAAAATGGCTTCATGGCATATTTCAAGAGACCTAATTCCACTGCCCTTGCTACCCAAATACTGAGGACTGCAGTCCTGGATTTTACCTATTGCCCCACACAACCATCACTACTGAAATAAGAGCAGTCTTATTTCTCCTGCCTCCTGCCTCCCTCTACAGAAGTGTAAAAATAATGGCAATATGTTGGGAAAAGTCATCCGGTGAGAAGTGACATGTTGAGCTTGTTGTAAACCTCACCAAACTTCACTGGGATGAACCTAAACTATGGGCCAGGCCTCTGTATTCGGTACCCACTATCAGGCACTCTTTCTACTTGTCGTCATCAAAGAGCCTAAAGGGAGAAAACTAAGTGCACAGGACTAGAGACCAAGGAGTAGGAAGGAAGATACAAATGTGATTGATGGCAGTGACATGTCGTCCATTAGGATCCCCCTCACTACATTGTCATTACCAATCAGCAGCCTCAGTCCTTCCCCAACCTCACAACAATGGTGGGCTACAAGCCCACTTTACAAAAGTAATGGACTTGTTTCATGTACACCAGACCCCACATCGTGTGTGTGTGTGTGTGTATGTGTGTATATGTGTGTGGGTGCACTGTGTGTTTGTGTACACATGAGCATATGCTGTAGACTCATTATTCATGGTACTTATGTTCTATAAAAATCTCTGCAAATACTGAATCATTGCTCCTAAGGAGAAATATGGGGTTAGGCTCCTGCCAGCTTCTTGTCACATCTTTGTTAACCTACCAATACACATAACCTTATATATGAGTATCAGTTTAAGGATCCCTGATGTATTATTGACGCATTAACAATGAACTCACTGGCAGCAATGCTGTAACTCATGACTAAGTGAAGTTGACCTAACACATGTGATTTCTCCATAAGACACAAAAGAGCTTTCCTGGACTTTAGAAGACTATTAGCATCAGCACTCTGTTTGGAGCTATTTTAAAAAATCCAAATCATCAAAACACCACAAAAATGAGAAAAATGTAGTACTAAATAGATTGTGAAGAGTATTGAAAGGACATTTGTTTATGTATGAGACCTGAAAGAAGAAAGCTGAGCATCACCTTGCATGACCTCACCTGGGAATGTGCACAACAGCCAACTCAAATTTGTCACCAATTCACATGTTCATGGCTGACGACAAAAGCAATGTGGTGTTGATTTTGGGGGCTACAAATAAATTTTCATAAGTAGAAGACTTTACAAATACAGAATCCGCAAATAAAGAGGCTCAACTACATACTCTGTGTGTGTGTGTGTGTGTGTGTGTGTGTGTATAAAATCGATGCCCTTACTTTATAGTCAAATTATGACCTGACCAATATTTCTGGATGCCTACTCTTGGCCAAAGGGTTCTGTGGCAGATGCAAAAAATGTAATTGGCAACAGCTTTCCTCAAAGAATGCATAGATTACTGGGGAGTCAAAGCACCAGTACATAAAATTATAAGGAATAAAACCAAGAGAAAGTGTTGACTGGGCGATGGAATCCACGTTATATAAAATTTTTGCAGATTTTACTGCTTTTATGGCTATTTCCTGAATTATTTTCTGCATAAACTTTGGAGGGAAAATAATTTGTTTAGATCTGCACTGTCCAGTTACGATAGACAGGAACTATATGTGGATATTTAAATTAATAAAATTAATTAAACTAAAAAATCAGCTCTTCAGTCCCACTAATCATCTTTCAAGTACTTAGCAGTGACATGGGTAGTAGTGACCCAGAACATTTCCATCTAGGCAGAGCATCCCAGTGGATGGTGCTGATTTTGATTCTTTAATTTGTATGTGTGGGAAAATGTATGAAAAAAAAACAGGAAAAAAAATCATGAATGCCAAAATTTCCCACTTGAAATTATAAAACTACAAATTACATAAAATATTTTGGGTTTGATTATTGCACAACTTGGAGAGTTTTAAGCTCCTCATTTCTTGCAAACCAGCAGTATTGTGTGGTGACAGCCCAAAACACCATGAACTTTCCACAGGGTCCTCAGATAGCAGTGGTATTTCCATGAAAAATAAACACCAATCTCCTGACACTGCACTCAGTGAGGGCTCGTTACACATCACAAATAAACATACTCCATTTTCCTGACTGCTTCTCCACCACTGGGGTCAGTAAATTCTCTCAGAGGCACTGGAAGCTCATATGCACTAGATGATCCCTGAGGAAGGAATCAGAAGAAAGGCCTGTCTCATGGATCAGATTGATCAAGGTCTCATCAGCCACTTACTATTAAACTTTATAAAATAAAGATCAAGAATTTAGGGTCCCTCTAATAACGGGACCAGTCCAGCATTTCAGTAATTTCCACATGTCACTTCACACACTATGGGACTCCAGGAACCATGGTCAGCAAGTTCAGCTTAGATCCCCTTGCTACTACCAGCTCCACAGGAGGCAGACACTTGGCAAGCACACGGGCCTTCAACAGCAGGCAAGGGACATGTATGTCGATTTTCAGATTCCCAAATAGAAAAAAACATTGCAAAGTTGTTTAATTACTCATCCCACACTTTCCAATTCCAAATTCTTTTCTCTACTCCTAGCCCAGCTTAGGAGGTAATCTCCAGCCTGAGGGAGATAGCAGGGAACAGAAACAACTGGGCAAGCAGACACAACAGTCGAAGGAGCTATTCCTATCTTGTCCTTGGACCCGTAGTGTTTAACTTAGAAAATTAAGAACCTGCTTTCTTTGTTCCCAAGTACAGTTCTGATAACTTCCCCAAACCTCCCACCCAAATGAGGTACGGTCACGAGCAAAGAGGAAAAGAACAAGCAGGTTGATTTCTCCCTTTTGTTATCCCAACATGGACACCAACCTGTAGAGGGAATGCCCCTTGAATTATCTCACTTGAACCATGATATCAGGTTGTTCTGATCTCTAAGCAATTTTCTATCATTTATCATTAGAAACATAAAAGGATACCAAGAAGTAGCTAATCTGAAGGCAAAAAGACATCTTATCCATCAGACATGATGAACATACCTGTGGGTCAGATAATTTGGCTTTGGCTTAGAAAATAGATTCATCTTCCATGCTCTGGCTTACAATATACCTCTTTTTAGGAAAAATACTTGCTGTAGTTCTGAACTCTAAATTTACATTCAAAGATTACTTGGGGAAAGAGAATAGAGAAATGGAAATTTTACTTTCTGAAATTTATTTTAAAATGTTCCCATCTTCCACTCCATGCTTTAAAAAATAATCTAGCACATTAAGGAGTTAAGTTTTTATTACTGTTTTTAATCTTTTTCTTGAGATTCATCAAGCAAGAGATGCTGCCAACCTCTGAAACCTTAAGTTTCAGGAAAAAAATAACAGATTCCATGTGTAATTAAGTTAAAGCACATTAAGTTAGAAATTCAAGGAACTTGCCTCAACCAGTACTGAAATGTCAATGTATTGCTCTCATAACACAGGTTCTTTCAAAGAAAAGACAAATAAAAATTTTAAACTAAATCCCAATTTTAAGCTTTTATGAATACGAAATTTTTTCTTTGTTATAAAAACTGCTTTTGAATACAGGCTAGCATTTTTCCAGTAACCAGTTACACAATCGCCTGCTCTCTCTCAGGATGTGAAAAGTGATTTTCTTTCAAAAATTTAAGATAGCAGGTTGAGGAGGAAAATTTGAAATATGGTAGTAGCAACATTTTTTTTATTTTACTTATTACTGTTAAAAGACTCCAAGGACAAGTTCCATCTCCAGGTGTTAGATTTTTGCAGAGAATCATAGAATGGATTATAATTAGTATTTCCAGTGATGAGACAACTGAATTCCTCAAGTCACTCATATGTGAATTATAGATGGGCAGAGTTCACTGGGTGACAATATTGAAAAAGGAAAAAAGATACTCTGTGTGTGCGCGCGCGCGTGTGTGCGCGCGTGCACGCACCTATGCTGTTCAGCACTGTGCTTCCTTGTCTCCTCGCCTTTTACTATTTAGCATAGGGTTTATAATTTTCCAGGTACTTTCGTTCAGGGAGAGAAATTCAGATGTGTACCTGTGTCTACGCCCACTGGCTTCCATGAACAGATATTTCTGTGTCAGACACTCTTACACCTAGAATCATTTAGGGTAAGATTGTAATGCTCACTATGGGTGATTTGCTTGTAAAGACTGTGTAAAACATTGTAATTAGAAAGTAGGCACATTAGGGTGACAATATACAAGCACTTATTGCGGACCCCTCAAATAACCAGCGCTTACTCTGTTTATTTAGATTACTCACCTAGCGCACATACCCACAACATAGCTTTTTCACTTCCTCTTCTTTATGACAAAATTGCTTTTAGTAAAAACATAAAATGAAATATATAATAACATAGAAAATAAATGTGGTTAAATTCCTCTTGTATTGAACTTTGGGCACATAGTTATAGAAAAATTAATAAAAATGATCTTGGTCTAGCCAAAATATCTATAAAATTGAAAATGTAGTGACTTCTAAATAATACCACTGATTTACTATTATATTTTCTTGATTTCTATTTAGTTTTAAAACAACTAACAATTTAAAAGAATACATTTCTATCTTAAAAAGGGAGTGAAATTCAGAAAATTCTATCCTATGGGAATTAGATTTGTACTAACCAAACAAAAACATTATACCCTGCTGCTAGCACTGTTTCACTGTTTTTAATCTAAACACAACAGTGTTCACTCAAAAAAAGAAGGAGAAGGAGGAGGAGAAAAAGAAGAATGGACACAACTCAAGTTCTTTTTCATCTTTTTCATCTTCATAACCTCTATACTATCTTGTTTATTTCAAATCCACTATTTCAGTGCAGGCATGTGTTTTATCCCAGAATTGGAGACACACTCTTATCAGAGTGACCTTGAACTCCACATGGTCATGAACTTGCCCTAGACACAGGCTAAATCCACATGTACAGAGGGCTGACTGGATGGTTGGGAATTTTCCCAATTAACTTCTACATAGAATACAATATTTATTAAAGGACACGTAATAAATATATACACATATGCTAATATAAACTCATATATATTACTGAAACGTAGTAGCAACCATGAAAATTGTTTAGAGCTTAAACCAACAACAGCTTTTCTTCAAGGAATATTTCATTACAGACATGATTTAGAATTGCTAGTGCATTTGATGATAAAAACCGGATGGACTTCTAGTCAGTTTTATTGCTGTTTTCAAGTCTTCTATAGACAATGTGTCTGCATTGCTACGCAGGGCTGATCACTCCTAGCACTCCACCAAGTTCTACTGATGGATCCAATATAACATGTAGTTGCAGAAACTCTGTTTTCACACAAGTTTAAAAATATTGGAATAAGTTCCCAGTGGTTTATCCAGGTCCCCACTGGATTTTTGGCAGTTTCATTTAAAGATATACTATGTAGGGGATCTTGGTTAGCACTTACTTCACATGAGAAAGTTGATCTTCACTTGAAATTTAACGAGCTTTCCATAATGACTTCTGATACTCCTTTCATCCCAGAATTTCTCTGGCCACGTTTGGAACCTATTTTCATTTCCATCATGGCCCACAGTAGAGGGATATCAGAACTACAACTTTAATATCTGCAGTACGACTTCTACTTTTTGCTCTCTTACAACTTTGATCTTTTAAGCATTAAAGGCAACCTCTTGGGTTCTGTATTCCAAGATTTAGTAATGTAACTTCCCCATTTCAAGAATATATTCAGGGCACTTCAATGAAACCATGACACTTGTTCTCTTTCTTCCATCACTGTTTTCACCTGTTATCAGTGTTGCTAACTAGACATAAAACTAATTTGAGAGAGGAGAAAACAAGCTTCAAGCTCTAACTGAAGTTTTATTTGCAAATAGTAAATCACCTTCAATAGCTCCTGTAACAGGTAAACAGAATTCTAGGGTCACGGGTAGCCTTCACTCTGCTTCTGATTGAACAGATTTGGAGAACACAAACACACCTGTGCTTTCTTTTATGTTCACCTGCAGATGAATTAATACCACATTTTGCCCCACAATAATATTTCCTGACAAACTACTTTACTGTAATGACTTAACCTATTAAGTTCCCACTGGGGTATAAATACATGCATCTCAGTCTACCTGTAACTGGATGTAAACAGTGGAGTGCTGGAACCAGATCATATCAGCTTTCGAGAACTGGTATTTATTATGTAGCCTCTCTTCCCAATTTATGTTCAATAACATCACACTGATGGCTTAATATCAGCAGGTAAAAATATTTGTACAAAAGAAAATGGCAAAGGCCATACCTCAGAGCTGGTTTTCAAACATTTACCAGAGTACCATTGAATATATCCATCTGTTACGGCTTCCATGGGAAATTTCATCCAACTCCTTCCCACTCTAGCTTGAGTGCCTACAGAATGCACATACAGAAGGATTCACTTAGAGATCAGTAATGGGTACGTATTCTCTATTCTCTCTCCATCAAGTAGGCAGAAGGAGAAATGATGTCAAAGTGCTACAATCCATTAATTGCTTTCAGCACTTAAGAAAGCAGATGTGCTCCGAGTCCTGAATCTGTTGGTCACTCCGAGCCCAACAATTAAACTCAAAGTTTCAACTGAGAACAGGGTGGTGTAAGCTGTGGGCAGAATTGAGGGGAACAACAGGAATGATAAAGCATCTGGGGGCTAACAACAGAGAGACTGGAGACTTTCTGCCCACTAAGCCTGCAGGACCAATGATGAGGCCAGGGTACTATTCATGGAACCAACCACCAAGAGGTCTAGATAGAGGGAGAGAAACTTCCAGAACTGTGGCAAAGCATGCAGGAGATCTTTCTCTGCCTACCTTCCTCCCCTACTAATGCCTCCCATGAGCCAAACCAACCAGAAAGTAAAGGGCAAGAGTCCAGGCGATGGATAGAGCAGCTCCCAGGTGCAGAGCAGGACACTCCCGTGGGGAGACAGTGCTGGGCAAGGAGGCAAAGAGTAACCAGCCCAGGTTCACACGCTCCTTTCCCATCCCCTGCATTCCTCCTTCTACCTCCATGTCAACTCAAGAACATGTAGGGAATTGAATCCTTTAGCTGTGCACTCACACGTTTCCAAAGCAAAAATAAAATATTTGACTCTGATGAAAAGGAGGACTGTGAGAAAGGATTTGGAGGAGGTTTACCTGCTGTGGCTCCAATTTCAAGTAGAACTCAAATTGCAAAGCATTTTTCAGATTTTACACAGAAAAGTCATGTAGATTAAAAAATAGAAGAATAGTGTAAATATACTCTGGAATCACCTTTAACAGGCAAAATGAAGCTAAGACATACTTTTGACGCAGAGCAGCGGTGTCATTCCAACAGTTCTGCAGATCCTGCCAAATGAACAGTTATGCCAGGTGATTCTGAGTCACTTAGTTTGAAGGTGTTACGATGCTTTCTTAAGTCTGTCACTCCACACTTGCTAAAGAGGTGGTCCACTTCTACTTTCCCGTGACAGGCACAAAGATAAAGAAAAATCATTTTAATATCACAAAGTTGTCACAATGTCCCAGCCCTAGTATACTCAGCAAAATTATCATAGCAATCAGATCTGGCCCTGAGAATCTCCCCCGAAGAAGCACTGTCTCCGCTCATGCCTTGGGTTAGTGTGTTACTTGGCTGGAGCTGCCATAATGCCACAGAATGGATGGCTTAAACAAACAAACAAGCAAAAAATTCCCTTCCCCACAGTTCTGGAGGTCAGAAGTCTAAGATCAAGATACTGGTTTTTCCTAAATACTTCCTGCTTGGCTGGTTTGTGGTTTGGATTTGGTTTGAGTGTGTCCCCCAAGAGTTCATGTGCTGGAAGCTTGGTCCCCAGTGTGGCAATGTTAAGAGGTGACAAGACCTTTTAGAAGTGGAGCCCACTGAGAGGTCATCAGTCACTAAAATCCAGAGGGAGTTAACATAGTTCTCCTTGTGAGACCCCAGTTACTCTCTGGTTCCTGTTTCACCATGTTCTCTCTCCTATTAACACACTCTCCTACCTTGGCTACCATGGCTATCTGTCATGAAGCCTTCATTGGAGCCAAGCAGAAGCCATGCCCTTAAACCTCTAGCACTGTGAGCTTAAATAAACTAATAAGCACCTTTTATTTATAAAGTTACCAGTCTCAGGAATTTCGTTATAGTAATAGAAAATAGAAACAATATATTGGTAGAAGGCTAATTTTTCCCTGTCTCTTTATGCACTCTTCCTTGGTACCTATCTGTATCCTAATCTCCAGTTCTCACACGGATCTCAGTCATTGGATTAGGACCCACCTTCATGGCCTCATTTTAACTTTATGACCTCTTTAAAGACCCTTTCTCCAAAGATATTCACTTTCTGAGGTACTAGGGATTCAGACTTCAGCATATACATGGGAACACAATTCAACCAATAACAGTCACTTATATCTTTTCTCCCTTTCTACCCATGACATGATTTCCTCAAAGGAGTTCATTTGTGCTCTGATCTTCCCTTGCTTCATCCCCTCAAAATGTGTCTTTCCTTAGTTCCTTTCTTTTAGCCCATGCTTTCTGCTTTCAAGCATTATCTGACGAATTATAAATGAAAAAGAATTTGATTTTCTGAGCTGTGAGAATATCAATCTCCCAGGTAAAAGGAACTCTCTGGGGACAATAGCAACACTGAGCCACAGGACTAGAATGGCAAGAATTCCAGACATCCTTAAAGTTGGAAATAAGGATGTTTGCTGGCTTCATATAAAGGGATGACAGAAGGACCCAGCACAGGTGCATATGTGGGACCTGAGTCCTTAGCTCCCTTCTGCACAGAGGCAGCTGCTGTTCCTGCCCAGTAGATCCCCCAGAATCCTCATCTAGCACACCATGGCTCTTCCCTTAGACCACTGCTCATAACTCCAAAGTGCCTCTGTCATTCACAACCCCTCACATTCTCTCTCCACTACTCTCTCCAGAGTAACTTTATAAATAACTAATGCCTTCCCCAAGCTACCTTAAAACCCTTCAACAAATTCTTATTGCTATCAGGAAACATCTTGACTTCCAATCCTTGTTTGAGAGCAGGGGATCTATAAACAACAGACCATGGACCTAACCTGGGCTGGTGCCTGGATAGGTATATAGCCTGTGGCACAGGAATGAATTTTCCACTTTTTAATGACTGAAAAAATTCAAAGGAAGTTTTCATTACACATGAAAATTACATGAAATTAAAATCTCAGTATTAAGAAATAAAGTATGTTAATATATAACTATGTTCACTAACGTACACATTGTCTGATTGCTTCTCACCACAAAGGTAAATTGACTTACCATGAAACTAGATGGCCCATAAAACCTAAACTATTCACTCTCTGCCCTTTCACAGAAAAAGTTTGCCATCCCTGCGATAGAGAATCTAGGTCAATGGGTACCTTCTACTTCTCACCTTCATCTCCTATGTTTCCATCAATACCTGTGCATGGGCCACAGGAGCCATGGCCTCATCCTCAGGTGGGCTGAGCACATCCCCCACCCCCAAGGCATTGAAATTTGCTGCTCTTTCTGCCTGAAATGTTCTGGATCTGCTTTTTACTGACTGACACTTTATCCTTAAGACGCAGTAAAAATGTCATTTCTTTCAAAATACTTTCCCTGAGCACACTAAACCAGCTCCCAGCCCACCCTCCATAGCCCATTGAACTTAATAACCCATCTGCACTTATTCAAGACATACACAAATTTCAATAACTTTTGAGTTATTGAAAAAATAACATTGTCTCCAATTTTGAAGGAATATTGGAATCATGAACATTTTAATAATTTCTCTTCCAAAAGTTAAGAGACTGTTGAGGTAATTTTTAGAAAATATTATGAAGAAGAAGAAAATTAAAAGTCACTCTAAAATGCCAGCACCTTCAGGTTAATACATTTAATATTTAATATCTATACTTCTCTGATTTTTTAATGTATCTTTATCATTTAAACTGAAGCAACATAACTAGTCAGTAATTAGGTTTGCCTGATCTGAAATACGTGTATTTGTTTGGTGCTATAATACATATTTAAGAAGAATAATTTATAAATTTATGGAATAAGATACTGTAATGTATATTTCTATCATAAGTAGTTGTAGATCATGGATGGACTTGTGTGTAATGCCTAAGCTTGGTTCTCTATTATGAGGTGTAAATGTTAATGCTTCTGCTGCAAGTTCTGGAGGTCCTGGAGGGAAAAAAAGGAAATGAGAAAGAGAGTGAGGGAGGGAGGGAGGAGGAAAGGAGGATAGAAGGAAAGAAGAAGGGAGGAGGGAGGAAGGGAAAGGGAAAGAGTGAGGAGAGAGAAAGACACAAGTGTTTTACACTTTTTTCCTGAGCATTTTAGCATAAAATGCCTTTGAGCATTTTAGAAAATCATTGTCCCCAAGTTGCAATGATCCTATGATCTGGCTTTTTCTTAGGTCTCAGTTTTGCGTCTCTCTAGCACTATTATCACCAACCCTTTGCTTCATGTGGCAATTGCAAAACACCTCTGCAAATTCTTTGAGAGGAGTGGCCCATGTCCTTTCACTTGGAATCTTAGCAGTTTTGTGATGACTTCAACAAAGAGAGTTTGGCAGAAACGATGCTATATGATTTATGAAGTGAAGTCAGAAAGGATCCTAGCTCTCAAGATGTTTACTTGAGGGAAGGGGAGTGGACACTGCCACATTGGGCAACCACTGTGTACACGCAACTACCCTGAGACAGCCCCAGCTGAGCTCTAGACAACAGGTCTCAACTGCCAAACATTGGAACCAAGTTGAATATCCAACCCAGATCATGTTGTGGTTGGAATTGTGATCTCTCAACACAGCACTCAATATTCAAAATGTAATCCGTGATACCTATGAAGGTGACCTTATTTGGAAATAGAGTCTTCGTAAATGTAGTCAACGCTGGGCACGGTGGCACATGCCTGTAATCCCAGTGGCTTGGGAGGCTGAGGCAGGAGAATAGCGAGTTCAAAGCCAGCCTCTGCAAAAGCAAAGCACTAAGCAATTCTGTGAGACTTTGTATTTGAATAAAATACAAAAAAAAATAGGGCTAGGGATGTGGCTTAGTGATCAAGTACCCCTGAGTTCAATTCCTGGTACTCCCCCCTAAAAATTGTAATAAAGTCAGGCTATATTTAAAGGGTCTGAAATCCAATAATTGATGTCCTTATAAGGAGAGAGAGAGATCTGGACCCAGAGACACAGAAAGAAGACTCTGTGACAGAGATTGCAATGATGCATCTAGAGGCAGAGGACGGTGAAGAATTGCCAACAACTACCAGGAGCTAGGAAGAGGCAAGGAGGAGCCTTCCCTAGAGCCATAAGAAAGGACATGGTTCTGCTGATACTGATTTTGGACATTTAGCCTGCAGAACTGCAAGGAAATGCACTTCTGCTCTTTAAAACAATCTCATCTTTTGCACTTTGCTATGGCAGCCCTCAGAAGTTAACACACGGCCCCCTGGCCATCATCTGACTACAAACACTCCAAGTGAGAACTTCCCAGTCAAGCCCTTCCCAATTTCCTGGCCCTCCACATTGTGACAGAATGAAATGGTTATTTGAAGGCACTACACTTTTCAGTTACTTGTTACACAGTAGTAATGGGCACACCTGCACATCTTCTGTTCACCTCTCAAGGTGTCAGCGAAGCTGTGACTTCTAGGAAGACCTCTTTGCCTCCTCCAACCTGCATTGAGTCTCTCTCACAGTATTTGGAATGCACCCCACTTTTCACTCTGCTTTGGCCATGGAACCTACTTATCAGCTGTCCCCACAAACCCCCACACTCCAGCAACTCTTCGTGTGGACTCCAAAACATCAATTCACTCTCCTAAACCCAGAGCATTTGAGATCACTGTAGATTTCACACAAGAATTTTCTGGGAGAAATAAACGAGAAAGACCACAATATGCACTCACAGAGCAGATCACTTAAACTCATTCTAGCAGATACTTCTGTAGCTGGAAGTCTGCCAGAAGTTCTTTCCTACAGAAGTTCTTGGACCCTTCAGATGCCAATCATGTTCTATTTTGGGCAATGCTTATTTGAAAAAAGATGAATTACTCATTGATATTGTAGGGGGGAGAAAAAATCCTTTCCTCTACCCTCAAAGGCTCAGTGACTGGGACTTCTGAATCAAACTGACAAAAGACAGATTAACACAGGGGCCTCACAGAAAAGAAGTAAGAGCTTCAAAAAGAGGTGAGACCTAGATGTTATATATCACTTTAACAAAGAGCAATAAGGTTTCGAGAAGTGACGAGACAAAGGAAAAGGGGTCTGTCTCCTAGAGGCATTAAGCTGGGTAGGTAAATATCTGGAAGAAATTAATGGAAGATAGGCTATTTGGTAACATTTGTTACACAGACTCCATTTGGTGCCATCTCCAGGAATAAGTCCTCTCCTTTTCCTAGACATCTTCACAAAGGAAGATTTATTTTGTGCTTTCAGGCAGAAAGGGGAGGACAGGGACTCCACTTTGCTGTTTCAGAAAAGGGAGGACAGGGACTCCACTTTGTTTGCTGTTTCTCAATTGCCTTCAGCTCAAAATAATCCTTAGAACAAAATAGCATAATTTGAAGTGACACATTCATGTCCCCTTCAGCATCAAGACCTGATAACATATCTGGAAATGGCTGGTATCAGTACGTTTTATGATGCTCTGTGTGCTGTGCGACCAAATGATACACGATGCAAATATCTTGTACCTTTTTCTTGGTGTATGTTGTAGTTATTGCTAGTCTACAAACAACTGGCCCAACAAACTCTCTATAACAGGTATATGAAGTGACAAGCATGAAATGTAGTAAAACAGTCACAGATTCTTGCTCATGACTGGACTCTGCCTAGACCACAACACACAGCTTCTCCCTGCTCTGGCAAGAATCACTCAATAGCATGAGCCTTTTCTCCTCAAAATGGACTACAAAGACAAAAGGTAAAGAGGCCATTTGGTACAGGAACAGTGCTGACCAGTGGTCTGACCTGTTTCAACCTCACTTTGTCATTAGCTAAACTGCATGACCTTCATTAGCTACCAAGTTCCTCACTTAAAATAATGCAAGAACCAACTCAATAATAATTAAACATCCTTTCAGAAGCCCAGAAACCCATCCTAAATAGTAACAATGATAAACTAGGTGTATGTCTCTGAGTGTAATGCACAGCCAGGCCTAAGAACCAGGATTGCTTCCACTCCCCTGAGTTTCAACCTGAGGAAAATGTATCCCCGTGATGGGTCATAATTTGTCAAGATACCTAACCACAAAGCCAGCACTGTTCTGCCCAACAAGAAGGGCCTAGCACTTCTGCTGTGCCCATCCTCAAAAGCAGAAGAGTCCAGGAGGCCAAACGAAGGGTCCAGAGCCCATACCACTTCTGCTTAGAGAGCAAGCCCAGGATTCCTCACAACTGCTCATTTCTCTGCCACCCAGCATCTCCTCCCTGGCTCATCCTCCTGGGCTGAGCATACCTGTTGCAGGCTGGCAATCAAATGCAACATGGGATCATGCTGGAGGTGAGGTAAGAAGAGAAGAAGACAGATCTGCCATATTCTGGTGTAAAACTCCAAGGAGTCCAAACTCCTAAAATCAAAGTTGGCCTCCCAGGTCATTATGATGACATATCTGGTATGACAGGAGAACAAAATACACTGCACTTAGCAGTTTACATGATTAGCAGCTTTTCAACTTTAGACCATAGTTGTGTCAGCTGCACTTTTGCTCCACCCTGGGCCTTAAGCATGTGGGGAGCAATGTGGGGAGTGGGTCTGTCTTCAAGTGCAGCTCTAACAGGAAGTGGGCCTTTGAAGACACCATTCATATCCTCCAAAGTCCAAACCAGCAATATGTCGCAGCAGACAGAAGGATCAATAACTCCACTAACATGGTCTCTCTATCACACAGGATCTGTACGACACGTGGCATGATGATTCAGAGATTTTGTTCATTTATTGGTTATCTTTATATTTGTTTTTGCTTTGTTTTGATTAGTTTGGTTTGATTTTTCTTTTTTTTTCTTTTTTTTTTTTTTTAGTGGGGATTGAACTCAGGAGCACTTAACCACCTAGCATATCCCCAGCCCTTTTTTGTATTTTATTTAGAGACAGAGTCTCACCAAGTTGCTTAGGGTGTTGCTAAGTTGCTGAGGTTGGCTTTGAACTCATGATCCTCCTGCCTCAGCCTCCCGAGTTGCCGGAATTGCAATCCTTATGTTTATTTTTAATTTGTTAATGTGTCCTTACAAGATGCTACAGGCCAAATATTTGTGTCCCTACAAAATTCCTATGTTGACACCTTATGCCCAATACAGTAGTATTGAGTTGGGTCTTTGGAATGTGGCTAAGTCATGAGCATGCAGCCCTCATCAATTGGATTCATGTCTTTATAAAAGAGGATTGAGGGAACTTTTCCTCCCCTCCACCATGTGAGGATCCAACAGGAAGGCACCATCGTGGGAGCACAGAGCAGCCATCATTAGGTTCTGGGTCTGTTGAAGCCTTGATCTTGTACTTTCCAGACTCCAAAACTGTGAATCATCAACTTCTGTTATTTATAAATTACCTTATCTAAGGTATTTTGTTGTAGCAGCCCAAAAGGACTATGACACAAAGCAATCACGATATTTGGAATTTCTTTTCTGGGTCTTCCTTTATCTTAGGGGTGAGCAGTATGTCCTGAAATGTGACAGCCTGGTGGTCACCCAGGATCCCAGCAAAATGTGCTTTCTGGTTCAGAAAAAGTTACATGTAGAGCACACTCACCTTGGTACCTGCAATGTAATTATCAGTTGAATCACTTTATTTAATTCTTTTCTGGAGGGTACTTTTTTCAGTGAAGGCCTTTGTCCTGAATATGATTCCACTATAATATCCACTGTTAATATAAATTCCTTCTGAGCAGTGTGTTATCTTGTTTGCTAAAAAGGGGGCAGGATCCGGGGCGTTTGGCTTCTTTGTTATCACTGTTTTTTTTTTTTTTTAAACTTAGATCTATTAAGGAATGTATGCATAGCACAGAGAAGGTTAAACTGAACTAGATGGAACATCTTCCAGTTTTAGCATATCCCAAACCATCATCTGTCCTGAGAGCTATCTGGCTTTTTGAAATGCTTGCCTATCAAGGAATATATAACAAATGTCCTATTTCCCCTGGTGTAAAAGATTGAAGTTGTTTTCTGGGTCAAGCCTTTGCAGGAGCAAAGCAAATGAGAGCCAGAAAGGTTGGGGACCTTCCAAAATAATTCTGCAGAGAAGCAGCGCCACCTGCTGGGATGAGTTGATACTGCTTGTGGTAAGTGGTAATCGCCAGTCTGGTTGGAGTATGGAATCAGGAGCATTAGTCTTCATCAGAAGCTGAGCTCTTAAACTTTGACAAGTCTGTGAAACAGTGGAAAGATTTTCCCACAGGTTAATTTTAGCCATATTTTAGACTGACTTCTGCACCACACTATTCATTCCTGGTATACATCTTCATAAATCAGTCTCAATGGTATGTACTAATAAAAGCCACTTAGTCCAAATATAATTTAGACTACATATCTAGGCTCACAGGTCTAGTGTCCTTTAGTTCAGATGCTATTAATCAATCAACCTCTTCATCAATCCACCAGACCTCCAAATCTCCTTCCAGCTCTAGAATTCAGCCACATGGGGAAATCATGTACTTCTTGAGTTCTACTAAACAGGGTGTTTTACATACTGAAGGCTTGATGGAGGAAGTAAGACAAGCTCCTGATCTCTAGCTTCAGAGACCCAACATGAAAATATACAATGAATATAGCAATTATAAAAAGCAAATGATCATGCCCGCCAGCAAATAAAATCTGACTGTGAGCATATGGACATTAACTTTGAGAACCCGTATTCCAGGCTGGGGGCCAGAGAGTGTTTTCAGAACTGCATCTGGCAAAATGACAAGGATTTTTATGATGTTCAGAAATGATGGGGGGAGGTGGAGGCAGAAAAAATGCTAAATGCTCTTGATAAGAAGATAAAATGTGCTTAGGAAAACACCAGGAAGATCACTTTAACCTGAGTTCGTCTTTTTAAGAGAATAGTTTGAGATAAGGCAGGAAAGGGAAATTGAGACAGGATTGGATGATTCTGTAAATGCAAGGATAAGGAATTTGAGCTAATTCCTGTAAGTAATCAAAAAGCATTGAGGATTTCTGGGAAGGAAAATGAAATGATAAGAACTGAGTCTTAAGAATTCTCACCTGGCAATCTCAAACAGGATGAAATGATTATAAGATGTGAAGGATGAATTGTAGAAGATAAATTAAAAGAAGGAATGTGAGGTCACAAATATGTTTATAAAAGCAAAAAATGAAGCTGGCTGTGTTCTATACTTGTATCAATCAATACATGCTAATTTAAAATAATTCTGAATATTAAACTAAAGGAGTGCCCATATATGAGGGGGAAAAAAAGAGCCAGAAAAGAGAAGGACTCTGATCCAAAGCCTGAGAGAAAGCAACGGCAACGTGTTAAAGATCCAAGATATTTCTAGAAGAATAGGAGTTGGGAAAAGATTGGTTAGGCATTATACATTGTAAATAATGTGCAATGAATTACTTCACTGATTCATTATTATTTAATTTTCTGACATTATAGAGGTTTGGGCAGAAAGGTACTTAAAAATCATTTCCTTCTCAGGACAGTAAAAATTTGTGCAACATCTTTATAAACAGCTTCAGTGTGGAGTCCACTGATGTGAGGTCAAGTGGACCACCCAGAGATATGCAAACACTCAGAGGCAGGTATCAGACCTCCTCCCACCACTTCCCAACACTCATTTGCTCCCTAAGATTAGATCACTGCAATCATTCCAGATTATCTATTTTTTCCAATGTCCTTTAAAAAAGGAGGGGGCCAATCCTGAGCTCTAGAAATGCTCTAAAAATCAAAGCATTAAACAGGTAACTTCTCCCTGTTTTGGTTCATAGAGCCTGAATTGGTACTCAGTTTGGGTCCAAGCTGGACTTAATACAACTATTCTTTATTAGACAACTCTAGTAAACAAGGTCATTACACTCTTGTGCTTCATGGGCTTGATTGTGCTATTAAGGGACCTATTTTTTATGTTACTCCCTATAGAGTTTCTCTTTTTGATACCATTTCAGCCCAGACCTAGCACTGGACCTGCTACCTGGTATGTTTTTAATAAACATTTGGTGGACAAATAAATCAATGAATGTGTTTCAAAGTTTTCATTCTTTGAGCAAATGTATTTTTCTTCATCTCAGTTTCCAAACATCCAAGAATTTGATAAGCATACTACATCAGCTAGGGATGCTTTGGGCCACAAGGACCAGAAAAGTCTGAGCACAAAATTCTAAACAAATAAATTTTCTTCACATAACAAGACATATAAAAGCAGGTGAACCCTGGGTTCACAGAACCACTCAGTGATGCCATTGAGCACCAAGTCTCCTGCCATCTTCTCAGACCCATCATCCTTAAGAAGCTGCTTTCATGCTCATTGCTTTTTGTCTCTTGGTCTCAAGATGCCAGTCACACCTGTGCCACCAGAGGCATGTCTCCAGCAAGAACAAGGGAAAGGGAAACAGGGCAAACTCCATGCCAAATGGGTCTGTATCTCTCACATCAGGAAAGCAAAAACTTCCCCAGAGCATCATTCCGCAGTGGCCCTGGCATTTTATTGACTGAAAGTGGACCACACAATCATCCCTAGACCAATTGCTGGGTTTTTGATGCATCATGTAATTTGCCTGTATTAGAACTGGTGAATTATGGAACCATCATGAGTTCAGAAAAATCATAAGTCATTTTTCTGCTAACAATCACGGGTCCTGATAGCAGAGAGGGAGACGTGAGATAAAGGGTCAACAAAAGGGAGTGACCATCAAACATTCCTTTTACCAGGTCTAATTACATTAGTAAAATTTGTATGACTTCATTCAAGGTCATCAAAGTCTGCTATGAAGTCTCACAATTTCATAGCAGATCCTATGAATGATTTGTTTTCCCATTCAATGGGGTGATTTACTATTTGTCATGAACCTAGAATAAAAATTTAAAAGAGCCCTAAAATTTGTACAAGTATTCCAATTGAGAATTTTAGGTTTAGTGACTTTGATCCCCCACTAATATCCAGCATTTTAGTGCTTCCCTTTATGTTCTTTGACTATCACCCCAAAAGAATTTGAGACTGTTTAGAGCAATAATCATGGATTATCCAGAATCACATCACCAAAATCTACAACAGCAATTGGCATGAAATCAATGAATATTTTTAAAGAGAAAGCTCAAGTTACTGATGGGTTAGACACTGTATTACAAAATGAATGTTCTGTATCCACTAGAAAAGTACATATATTTTTGTGATATTACTTACATTTCAGCAGGTTGGTTGTCTTTTGTGTATATACCTTATGGGAATTGCATCAGTCAGTTTTCCATCACTATAGCAAATATGTGAGGCAATCCATTTATGGAGAGAAAAGATTTGACTCACGGTTTCAGAGGTTCCAGTTCATGATCAGTTGGTCCTGTTGCCTTTTGGCCTTTGACTTAGGATCACATCACGGAAGGAGAATGTGGCAGGGAAAAGCCATTCATCTCATGGTTGAGAAGCAAAAGAGAGGGGAAGGGAAGAGATCAGATTCCCACTATCCCCCACAAGGGTGTGTGCCCCAGTGACCCAAAGATCACTCAGTAGACCTCATTTGTAAAGGCTCCAATACCTCCTGATAGTGCCACAGACTAGAGACCAAACCTTTAACACATGGATCTTTGGGTGCATTTATCCAAACCATAACAGAAATTATGCAAGTAAAGAATACTTAGGAGGCGATCTACTTGCGTTTCCATGCAACTGAATGGGATCTGCAAAAAAAAAAAAAAGGAACAAGCTACAGCTATGTGCTGTGATCTGGATTCATACTCAGTGAAAAAAGCCAGACCATAGAGACAACATGTGAAATTCTATGTGATTCTATTTATATAAAATATACAGGAAAGGTGAAGCTATAAAGACAGAAAGTAGATTAGAGGTTGCCAGAGGCAGAGGACAATGGAGATTAGCAGTAAATGTGCAAAGGGGGTCATTTTAGGTAATGAAAATGGCCAAAGGCAGATTTATGGTGATGCTTGCACAACTTGGTAACTTTACTAATAAAAGAATCACTTGAAAAGTCAGTGAATTATGTGATGTGCAAATGTGCTTTGATAATGGTTTTTAAATCGCTTTTGGTCTCTGGGAGTTTTCCAGCCTTCTTAAGGAGGAGCACTAGTCTGCGTGATGTTCCAAGTAGACAAGGGCACTTCTCACAGGCAGGTGGATTGTGAATATGAGAACACAAAGGCATTTGAGGAGCAAATCACCCCAGAGTAATCTTTAATGGATTTTCTCTTGCAGCCAGATTGAAATTTCCTTCACCAGCATTGGCAGAGCGGGCCTCTGAGGCACTCTGGGCTTGTGCCTCCACTTCAGCCCCCACCCCCTACCACAGACCTTCATGGAGCATGCCCGCTGGATTCATGGGTCAGACTGGCTAGTTAATGCTTCAGGACCTGAGGGAATGAGGGACATGTATTTCTGACCAATTTGTATACATGTGTGTGCGTCTGCGTCCAACCCAAGGCCTAGTGCATGCTAGGCAAACACTACCACAGAGCTATCCCCAGTCCTGGTTCTGACTGATTTCAATTGAAGGAAATATCTACAAAAACAAAAAGACAATAAAAAGGTATCTTTTAGTCTGTCAGACTTCATACTCCCTAGCACAACTTTCTTGTTATTTTTTATCATGCTTTAAAGTCTGTCTGTCCTCTCTCTCTCTCTCTCTCTCTCTCTCTCTTTCTCTCTTTCTCTCTCTCTCCCCAGCTATCTATCTTGGGCTCCCTGTTGTTACGCTCTGAATGTGCCTCACTGCCTTAAAGGGGAGATAATAATGCTTCAGGAAGGGAAAACTGAGGAAGAAAGAACAAAACCACCACTCACACACACACACACACACACACACACACACAGAGTAAACTTAGCCTGTTCATACTGCTTGTTGCCTTTTTTTGCACTTCACCATCAGCACCTTGGATTGAAGTGTTTTCTTCTGGCAGTGCCCGCCCACATAGTGTCCACTCCATACCGCTGCGCTGGCTGGAGAGGAGCAGCACCGGAGGCTTGGAGTCCCCTCAGGATCCTTGCACGAGACCCCCCTGGGGATCTGTAACACATATCACCATTCCCCATGGGAATGATCTACCATGTCCATTTGAATGGCTAAGGAATATTTTATTTATGGATAAACCACAATTTTTCAATCATTTCCCTTTGTTGGATATATGGTTAATATCCAGGTTTCCATTACTCTTAAACAACACTGTAGTAAGCAGCATGGAACTAAATCATTGTGCATATTTAGCAGAGCTTCTAAAATAAACTTTTAAAAGCATCGTCCTTGCTAATTTAAATTCATGCACATACACAAACAGATCGAAAAATTATACTCCAAGAATTTTGTTCTGATTAACCCCTAGTGGCAATATGTGAGTGATTTCTTAGTAATTGGTCATTTCCTTTTTATTTTTAAATTCTTGTCATTTTGATAGGTGAAAAATGTGCACATTGTTTAAATGTATATTTAATGAGGTTGGAAAATTTTTCTACTGAATTTTTATATTGTTATGTCATTCTGCTCTCATTAGCACTGGTTTTTTAATGCACAATTCAGGTGAATTCTCTGAGAAGCAAGCACTGGTTCACCTTCAGCTTTCCTGGATCCCAGACTCAAACTTGAGTCTAGAAATCAAGAATCAGTCACCCAAACAAGCTTGCATTTCAGGTCAGAATTCACGTAGTTGGAGTCACTCTCAAGCCACTTTCAGGCATTTCACCAACGCTAGAAACACAATCAAATCCGCTGGATATCGATAGCCGTTGGACACAAAATTTAATTGAAAGGCCTGTAGAATTCTCTGAGTCATCTTAAACAGCTCAGAGGTCTTGGAGGCAGCGATCAGGTGAGCAAGCAAGAATAAGACTGCAATGAAATCTTAGCTGAAAGATAAATTTAAATAACAATGAACCCTTTTGTATAAAGAGAAGATGACCGCCCAGATGGCTTTTCACAGTCCTCAGGATTCCCAGTGTCATTGATTAGTCCATTTAGGCAGCCTGGCTGCTCTCCTTCCAGCTCTCACACTCTTTCCTCCTTCCCTTCTTTCCTTCCTTCCTTCCTTCCTTCCCTTTCTGCCTTTGGCACTTGCTATTCAAGAATACCTGTACAAGATATTGTGAGATTTCAAAAAGAAAAATCATATAGTTCCAAAGGTGTACAGATAGCAACACAGTCCAATAATAATTTATAATTTAGTCATTCCTCTTGAAAAAAAAATGCTTTGATACTTTTGCTTTCTGCAACCTAGTAAAAGGGATTCCCAAAGGTCAATTATCAATGTTTGAAGTTTTTGTACGTACAAAAATAGAGAATGTTTGCTTTAAAAATTTAAGCAGTATTAAAGTATATAAAGTCCAAGTGAAGCCAGAATTGGGAACAGGAAGTTAGTGTAGAATAAGAAATCTGGTCAAATCGGGGAATGGAGGCCATCAGAGTCTGGGAAGTTGGAGACTGCCCCTGGGAGATTGGAATGTCAGTGTCTCCAGAGCCCTTTTGATCACCAAGATTACCTGCCTAACTACCCCTCCCAAAAAGCTGCAGGCAGAGAGTTGCTAATTAAGGCCCCCTGGGCCCCCACCTGAATCTCCATTTGGCCCTTCCCTCTGCCATCTGTTTTGCACCTTCTTTGCTATGTCACCAGCATCTCTTGGGCCTGGTCACGTAGTCAGGAAGAAGACAGATAACAGGGGAAAGAACAGGAGAACAAAAAAGCCCCACCTCTCTGGGATTCTAGAACATCAGCCATGGCCCCCTTCTCTCCCTCCCAGGAGAAGTCTGTATTATTTCCTTTAAATAAAACCTTAATGTGCTTGCTTTGGCATGCTTCTCTAATGTTCAAACTAAAACATTTGAAGAAACAGAACTCGTCACGGTAAACGGTGGTATCAAAAGTGCCCCACTCCTAAACATCACCAGGGAAAGGAAGTCACCGAGGCCCCATACCTCAGTCAGGGCACCTGCAGAGCCGCACAGACATCTTTTCTATGCCTGCACACACGTGGACCATATCTGCACCAATGCTGCTTCAGTCTCCTTCAGTCTTGAAATCATGGCAGAAGCCCCCAAACTAAAGCCAATGGTGTCAACAGAGACACATGTTTTCAATGTAGTGCCAAGGAGCAGCCCAGAAGCCCTTTGACCTCGTAAAAAGTGGCCAAGCTGGCCCCTCTGCCTCTCCCCACCATCCACCTATTTCTAGAAGTTGAGGGTCAGACCTGTGAAGGAGTAAAGGAGTCGTCCAGGGAATGAGGTGCAGGCACGGGGGACAGCACTTTGGCAGGACAGAGTATCCCACTTCTTATCCCCCAGTCTAATCTAACCATGGAGGATCCCCAGAGCACAATCATAGAGAAGAGGCGTCCATGCAGAAGGGAGGCTGGCCTCCACGTGGAGCTGCATGCCTAGTCCACAGTGGTACTTTGCAAAAGAGCCTGCAATGGGAGCCTCCCCATTGGAGCCCAGAGGGACAGGCTTCTGCAGCTAATCTGGAGACTCTGAAGGCACAGAGACGGCTGCAGGACAGGCAGCACTGCACACCACCACTACCATCATCATTTAGCATGGAACTGGTGCATGGTCTCTGAAGGGTTATGGAAAATAATATTCCTATAAAATAACTCCCCAAGAAAAATTAAGGGACGGTGTGGCTTGAGAAGCAGGAAAGGAGACTGATCAACCATTAAACCTCTCCCAGTGCATTCCTGATAACAATGGGCCCTGGGGAAAAGGGTGGATGTGGAATGCTAGGCCCTAAACCTTGACCTTCCCAAGGTCAACCTAATCCTGAATGACACTGGGAAAGATTTGAACACTCATCCTTCAGCATCTAATTTTAACCTGTACAGCTGGCCCCTGATGGTCAAAACTGCACGTACACAATGATCACATCCTCCTCCTCCTACCCTATAAAATCAGGATCCCCCCTGTAACTGGGGGCCATTTTTCCATCCGGAAAGTGGACCCAAATGGGGCCATTTTCCCTCAGGAAAGTGGACCCGAATGACGCCCGACTCTGCGAAGGAATAAAGGCTTCTCTGAATCCGTTGAGGTCTGCCTCCCGTTTTTTCCTTTTTGTGTTTACAGTCTCGAGTCCCTGGTGACTAGGAAAATACAAATGCAGCAATAAAAACCAGGATTTGATGGGTTGGCAAAAATTTAAAAGATGGATAAACTCTCTTACTGGCAAAAATATGCAGAAAAGTGCATTCTTGTACATTGTATGTAGGACTACAGATTTAAATAGCTCTTTGGAAGACAACTGGCATTATCTATCAAAATTTTAAAGACAAATGTCTTTTCACCCAATAACTTCACTTCCAGCATGATACTGTTTTAAAATTACATGATCTCCTAAGGCTATCGGGAGATCATTTCCCTACCATCAGTACAGAGGCAGGAGGAGCAAACCAGGAGACTGAATGAATCCAGATAAGGATTTGAACAAAGATAGAGCAGAGGAGATAGACTTGAGAGGGAGCTAATAGGTAGAATTAATGGGATCTGGGCTGTCATGGATCAAGCCATGTCCCTCAAAAAGTTATGATGATGTTCTGATCCCTGGTACCTGTGAACATGGTCTTATTTGGAAATCATGTCTTCATGTCTTTACATATACACAATTAGGCTGGGCCCTAAATCTGATATGACTGCTGTGTTAAGAAAGAAAGAAAGAAAGAAAGAAAGAAAGAAAGAAAGAAAGAAAGAAAGAAGAAAGAAAGAGAAAGAAAGAAAGAAAGAAAAAGAAGAAAGAAAGAAAGAAAGAAAGAGAAGAAAGAAGGAAGAAAAGAAAGAAAAGAAATAACACAGACACACAGGGAAAAAATCAAATATGACAGATTGGAGTCCTATGCCTAAAAACCAACAGCCACCAAGAATTACCACGATTACCAAAAGATAAGGGAAAGACATGAGCTGACTCCGCCCCAGGCCTCTGGAGGCATCTTGATCTTGCATTTCCAGCCCCCAGAACTACAAAAATAAATGTCAGTCATTCCAATCCTCTCCATTTGTGGGACTTGGTTGCAGCAGCCCTAGGAAACTAACAAAGGGACCAGTCAATGGGAGTGGCCAGGAAGGGGGATAAAGGATGACCTAGGTGTGAATGGCTTGGACTGCTGGGTTGAAGATAGTGCTAGAAACTGTGACAATAGCTGTGGAAAACAAAGGAGGAAGAGGAGCAGTCCTGAGGGGCCAGGTCTCCAGTGAGTTCAAGGTCTGATGTGATGGGTCCACTATTCGGATATGTCACCAGCATTTAGAAGTCTAAGTCAAAGGGAGAAGCTGAAGAGCCTGGAGAGGCAGGTGAGCCAGTCATCTTACTGACTTGAAAAGTGTTGCTATTCAGATTAGAAAACTTTCACTTTCGTTCCCTCTGAGACAAGAGAAACTATCTGTGTCTGAGGCAGAGACATTAGCCCCTCAGCAGATATACACCAGGAAAAAATGAGGCCCATTTGCCACCAAGCAAGGTCTCCCATCTCAGCTAACTCTCCATAGTCAATGTGGATCAGCACTGGCCCTCTGGCCCCATGGGAGCTGAACAGCACTGCACCCCAGAGTATGTGGGCAACTACTGTGGGAGGAGTAGGGAGACAGGGTCTGGTGGGCCTGACCCCAACAGGTGCAGACCTGGCCAGGAACTTAACCACCCAGAGCCTCAGCTCCTCACTGGGAAACATAAAGGAATGTGAGAACTGAAGTAACTTCACAGTGAGTTCAAGCATTTTTCTTTTATGAGAGGAGGAAAGTCCAACACAAAGAAGTGAAGGGGTTTATTCAAGGTCACGAACAATTGGGTTTCAGAGCTGGAACTGGAAAGCGCTCTTTTCATCACAGCCTTTTCTAAAGTGTCTCTCAGTCTTTGAATCCTATGGTTATAAAAGCAATTATAAATAGAATGGGATTCTAGAAGTGTCTCAATAGCACTGCACACTCCAAAACTTGCTGTTTAAAGAGAGAACTAATTGGAATCCATCAATCTTGAAATTCAAAGGCCCCATGTTAATTCTGCATGCTGGAGCAAAGCTGGTAGGGCAGACTGTTTGAATGCAGGAGGTCAGTCAGGTAGATTGCTTCCTCGCATCTTCAAGAACATTCAAGAACTCTTGTCAAAACCCTTTCCTTACAAACACTGGCATGTGGGAATGCCACTGCGGTTCCCTGCTATCTGGAAATTGGGTTGGTTGAAAACTTTCACCAAGCAGTCCTCACACCTCTCCGGAGGTGTTGGAACTGGGCTCCCCACTCAAAACCAAAAATAAAAATGGTTGTAGCAGGCTTGCCCTAAAGCCAGTATCCAGAAATTGTGAAAAATAACAACTGCTTGCTTTCCTGGGAGATGTGTTCCCTGAAAATGAGCTTCCCTCAGGCCACATGGTGGCAGGCTGCAGTGTCTTAGCCTGACTTAGAGAGAGTCTGATGAGCGAAGGGAGGGACGTGGAGAGGGCATTCCCCAACAGTCACCACAGCCAGATGTCACCAGGGTGGAGGCTTGCTGCAAGCAGTCGACAGCTCTAGTGGGGGTTACCCCTCCAGGGGCAGAAGGGAGTGGCCTGCTCCCAATGGCTCCCTTCCCCTCTCTTTTCCTCTCTTGTTCTCTCCATCTTGTACCATCCCATCTTCTGCTGAGCCTCCTTTTCCTTTGTCTTTGTTCTTCTTCTTCTCTCTCTGCTCCTCTTTCTCCCTAATTCATTTTTTCCTCTACCATGTCTCTTTTCCTCAATCCTCAGCCTAACCCTGGTGTGTGTCTTACTGAATACATGAGAAAGTCACCTGCCATCACTGGGGAGTAACCAGAAAACTCTACTCTAGAGTCACTTTAAATCAACATAATTCAATAATTTCAATGCCTTCAAAAGACTAGTCCTATGGTAAAGAATGGGGTCTGCCCCCTTCTCCTAAAGGCAGCAGTGAGTCTCTAAATGGTCACAAGCTGGCCACCAGGGGATTAGGAATCACCAGCCCATGAAGGACACACCAAGTTCCTTGAAGGTAGTACCATCATGGCTCCCAGAATGACCAAACACTAAAATCGTCAGAACTCAATATCAATTCCTAGCTCTACTCCCAGCTGAGATGCAAAATGGAACAAGTATAGAATACATCCCTTCCACTCCCAACATGTAGAATGGGTAGAAACCTTAGTTTAAAAAATAGCATATATGTATGATAATACTTAATGTCACTAAACTGTACACTTAACAAAGATTAAAGTGGCAAATATTATTGGATGTTTATTTTACCACAATAAAAATTAAAAGTACAGGACAGCTGGTCAATCAATGTCTAGACAGAAAATGGAAAATCAAGGTCACTGGAAGGACAGGACACCTGAGTGTGTGCAGATAGAGATGTGGTATGTAAAAGTTATATAATATAGTCAAATTCAAAAGGAAGAATTAAAATCTTAGAATAAAACCTTTAAGGATGCAGCAGTAAGAGGCATTGAAGCCCTCAGGCCCAGCCCGGAGGCATGGAGGAAGGAGAAATGTATCTGGGAGTGAAACTCTAGAGTTACAGCCCCAATCTCTTGCTCGGCAGGTGGTGAAACAGGCCTCCTTGCCTAAAACCAAGAGTGAAAAAGTCACCTGCCATCACAGGGGAGTGACCAGAAAACTCTACTCAAAAGTCATAAGGCTATAAGCTTCCAATGTCCTCAGAGCCTAGCAAACCATACCTCAATAATGGACCCTCTTTGAAGGTTGTAATCTAGGCAGGAGACAGAAGCAGAGCAATCTTGTAATAAAATCTGTTTTAACCCTCCATCTTGCATCTTATGTTAGCAAATAATCAGCATAGAAATAGACCCTTGGTTTCTAAAGCTGAAACTTTGGAACTTTGCCAGGAACCAATCATTATTTTATTTGCCCAGACCCTATACCAGATATTGGTCATATGTATCCAACAAGCACCCCTTCTTGGCTTTTATGGATTTTAATTTATAGCTCCATTGTTGGCAGGCCATTCAGAGACACTCAACTAGAAACGCCAGCTGCTCCACCGAAGTCATGAGCATGTCTGCGCCCTCCACCAAGGGCTGTAAAAGCTTAATGGAGTACTGGCTCAGGAGAGCAATTCAGGACAGCTCAGACTTTGTTGCTTTTATTTTTATTCTAACCCTTTCCATCTGCTTGGATAGCCACCTCCAGGATACTAACCTAAGAAAGTGGTGGTCTCCTCCAATCCCCCAGGCCACTGTAATAGGGATTGACAAAAGGCTTTTCCATTCCCTCAGGCAGTAAAGCCCTCCATTTGCGTAGAATGTTTAAAGTTTACCAAATGACTTCACAGGATAAGCCTGTAAGTCATGGGGCCAGAGTTACTCTCCTCAAGTGAGCAGGTTTGGGGACTTGCTTGTCTTGACACTGATTGGCTTTGCCTGCCCTGCACTATTACTTTTCATTTTAATTTTTAATATTTAGCATAAAAATTTACTATCTTGAGGTAAACAGCTCAGAGGCGCTAAGTACATTCATGTTGTCACACTACCCTCACCAATGTCCATTTCCAGAACTCTTTCCTCATCCCAAACTGAAATGCTGTTCCCATTAAGCAATAGCTCCCATTCCCCTCTTTGCCCTTGGTCACCCCTTTCTACTTCCTGTCTCTAGGAATTTGACTACTCTGGGAACCTCAGGTAAGTGGAATCACAACATTTGTCTTTTTGCATCTGTAGTTTTCACTTGGCATAATTTTTCCAAGGCTCATCCGTGTTGCAGCATGTATCAGAATTTCAGTCCTTTCTCAGGCTGAACAATGTCCCATTGTATATATGGACTGCATTTTGTTCATCCATTCATCTGTTGTGGGGACAGGATGCAACATATAGCAGGTAAGAAGAGGAGGAAATGGGATTGGTGTATAGTCCTGTCTCTTTGCCCTGTAGATGAATTTGAATTTCTTTTAAGAACTTACTTATATTCGCTTTTGCTTATTTTAATGTCAAATATGATCCAAACATATATGAACTTATTAGTCTGTATTCCTGGGATTTGTTATGCCTTTCATTCAGTTCTCCCCTAAATTCCCTGGCAAACTTTGAAGTATGTTTCTACAATTACCTATTTTCATAAGAGCTGTACAATACCAAATACTATACAGTCATCTTCCTGATTTCTCCTACCAAAAAAAAAAAAAGTTCTGTCTCTTTAAATATTCATTCATTCAACAAATAAGGACTGAACACCTAAAATATATCAGGCACTGAACTAGGTTGTAAGGACCTAGCAGCAAGCAGGACAGAGATGCCAGCCATCCTCACGAAGTGCACCTGCCAGTAGGAGAGACCAATGGCACTTAATATTCAGGCAAGAATATGTGGAATTCTACAGCTGTTGAGTGTTCTGAGAAGCTTTGAAGAAGGTTGTCACCTGGTCAGGGACACAGGAAAGTCTTCTCTGGGAAAAGGCAATTGATATGAGTTCTAGTAGGAGTTCCCTAAGTGAACTAGTGGGAGGTTGGGTGCAGTTGGAGGAGGAAGGGTTTTTGCAGAACATGAAATAGCAAAAGCTCTGTAGTAAAAGATGCCTCAGCCTCTCTGTCTCCTGAAATTCCAGTACTTTCATTCTTAATTTTCCTAACAGTTTTCACATGGATTTTCTTTCTGAAACTGCAGTGATATATCTAACGATCTATTGAACTTATGACAGAACCTTAAGACCAAGAATTATTAGGTTTTAGAGAAGTCCCAGATTTTGCAGTCCATTTCTTGCCTCACCTCCTTCCCTTTCTCTGCACACACACCATACACTTGATCTCCACCCACAGGTTCAGCCCAGTAGGGCCTCCCTTGGTGGAGAAATGAAGGACCAAAGGAACTCCTGGTTCGAGTCAATATGGTGGATAACTTAACCCTGATCTGGTGCTTCAGCTCAGATGACTAAAATGAGACTCTCTGACCCCAGGCTCTGTAACAGCTCCCCCTTGGGAACCTTCCTGGTACTCCCATCAGGGGCTGGACTCTGCCTGGTTTTTCCTATCTCCCTGCTGAAATCAGAGCCCTGCCCTGAATTTCCACAGAGCCCAGCTGTCCCCACTAGAATTCCCAAGGCCCTACTGTGTGGTAGGGTTTGGGAACCTCTCCTGCTTGTTTACCATTTTAATGTCCTATCCCTAGTAAAACAGGAGGTACCCTTCTGGCTCCAGCTGCTTGCAGTAACCCACTGGTCACACCACAATCATGCTGTCACTTACTGTCACAGCTCTGCTGGATGTCTGACCCTTAAGGACCTGTCCCAGCCCTTTGGGAACATCCAGTGAAGGGTCCTGGCTCTTACCATTCTCCTACAGTTAACCAAGCCATAGCCCAGTTATGCTAGAACGTGGGATGAAAGACAGCAGAGTCATGTCTCCTAACCAGCTGGTCCAGGGCTCTTTCACACTCCATCTAAGTCCTTTCACTAGTCAATAAAACGAGCTCCATTAACTGGGATTTGCATACTCCTCTTCAGTTGTAAAAAATAATTTGTGATTAGAGAGGGGTTTTATTTTCATTACCTGAGAAGACCTCTTGTCCTCAGTATGACATTTCCTTGGCTGGTCAAGAAATATTCTGTAATGAAGTCATGCTCGGCCTGATAAACTTACACTGTCTGCAGATTGACAGAGACCACGGACCATAAGCCAAGTGGCCCAGAGCCATGACGATTAGATCAGGATGCACAAATAGATCTGACCAGATCTCCCCACTTCCCTTCCTTGAAGCCAGCCAGGATTCCAGTGGGGTCAGGATACAGATGGCTGCAGGGTTTCTCTGCTCAATTCTCAGCAGCACATCTCTCCCAGCCCCAAGGCTGTCCCACACTGGGTGCTCAAGGCAGGAGAAAAGTGGAAAGCATGGGTTCTCCCTGAGACTGAGCAGCCCTGTGCAGGGAACCCCCTAGCTAATAGGGAGCCCATATTTGCCCAGTCCTCTTAGCAATCCTGTCCCCAAGAAGTCATTTCTGCATGGGTTGACTCCCGTGCCAGGTCAATAGTAAGGAAAACCAGCCAGCGAGGCTGACTTTTTCTCTGTACCTGATCTTTGGCACCATTTGAAAAGAAGATAAGAGGGGTGTCTCCTAAGGTATCCCCATTCCCTACCACCCAACTAGAACAAAACTACTCAGCCATTTCTTTAAAAAACACAGAGTTTGCAGAAAGCCCAAGCTAGGAAAATGTGCCAGGGAACATTAGCTGTCACGCTACCTCACATGATGTCTCAGAATGGGTAACCTAATACAAATCCCCATAATCTGAACACTTCATCTTATTTAGCAATACTCAGTGACACAAATGCATGTGCAGATCTCTGGGGAGCCCATGATCCAAGCTCTGAGTACAGGCTGTTCCGACCGTATCTAAGAAATACCTCAGGGTTGGTGGGGAGTGGGAAGGGTGGAATATTTGATGATCCTGATATTAAAAAATCCAGAGATCTGCATACTCATAAACTTACTGTGTAAAACATACCAAAAGATTAATCCAATAAAAAAGAAGAGGGAAAGAAATGCAGAAAGGAAGAAAGAAAGGACACCTCCCAAACCCACCCCAGATTAGGTGACTACACCAGGGTAACACACACCACAGCAGATTTTGACTGTTGGCTGTCGACCTCAATCTACAAAGGGAGTTTAATAAAGTTTTTAAAAGGACTGACTTCCGTCTTCTCAACTTTGGTGGTTAGATGTCACCAGAGTGGGCAAACAAAAAGTTAACTCAGAACACAAGCTCTGAATGCAAACATGGCTGCTGCTCCTTGAGCAGTTGACACATGAATGCAGTTCATGAATGTCATTCCCAAGAGGAGGACAGGAAGTTGAAGAGTTCTTCTCAGGATTCTGCTTTCCAATTACCTTAAAGCCACTTGCAAAATCTCTGACACTATCAAAACCTTGTTAAATCGCATCCAAGATGGCCTGCACTCCCAGGCAACCCTTAGCATTAATATTTTCTAACCACAGTAAAGACAGAGAAATCACCTCAAGAACCAAGTGGGTTTGAAGATCAAATAGGACTTAGGCATGGTGGCCCCTAAACCTGATCAGTTCAGGTATGCTCATAGTTCCACATCTGACATGAGGTAGGGAGGGCAGAATTAGCCCTTCAAAATCTCAGGCTGATGTATATAATTAACCCTTCCACAGAAGTAGAACAGTTTGCAAACAAGCTATAAAGAACTCAAGATGAAATTAAAAGAGATTGATCTTACAAAATATACACCTTGAAGGATGAATATTTAATGTAGTAAAGCTATATTCAGTTAAGAGTCGAGTCAAAAATAAAAAATGAGTAAGTAAATGGGGAAACTCTGGGCTCAAACATAAATAGTTACTGGGCCAAGCAATGGTTAAAGGCATATCAGAAGTTCCTGGAAGAAAGGAAGTGAGACTGCATGATTCACCATGAACCAAATAGCTCCGGAGAAGACAATGATGGTCCTTAAATTAAGCAGAGGTTCACAGATCCAGAGAAGATGATGGTGATCCCTGAATTAAGCAGAGATTCACAAAACCAAAATGCATAGCTGAGTTATCCTGCCACAGACGGCTTGGCTTCTTTAATGACACCTACATTGTACACAATTAATTCACTCGCAATTACCTTAGACTGGGTGAAAAGATAGAAGATATTGCTGCTTTGAAGAAATCCTCTTTGGCAAATGTCAGTACACTCATCAGTTCCTAAAGGATGGAATCAACCCCCAGAAAGGGGTAGAATAATCACAATAATGTGTTAAAACTGTCTGCATGCTCAGGAATTCAAATCTCCTTTCCCAGAATTCCAGTCCTCCTCCTGCTACCCGTCAACTAAAACCAGTGCTTTTTCAGAGCTTCCTAACATTTTCTCAAGAGGGACAAATCAACTTGTGATAATGACCACCTTGTTTCACATCTTATTTGTGCATGTGAGTTTCCATTGTTTACTTTTGCTTCCATTCTTTAGTCATTCTTTTCTGTCTCCCTCACTTAGAAACTCCACGAAATGAGACTCAGAATCTGCTTTCCTTCTGTGGTCTGCTGTATGATCCTGTAAGGATGATGGGTGCTCAGAATATTCCCATTGAATATTGAAAGGATAAAGGATTCAAAATAAAACACTAGATGAAAGCTCTGTTCTAAGCTATTACTGAAAAGATTATTGAGGAAAAATACCCACTTTCATAGAAAATGGAAGTGTTCACTGTCGCCCTACACACATGACCTGACTTTGTGCACTTTCTTACAATAGACTACTGAGGGTTAGTCTGCAGAGTTCTTGTGGGTTAGTTCAACTCCTTTTCCATAGACTGCTATACTTTGAATCTGCCATGTCCACCAAAGGCCCACATGTTAAGGGCTAGGTCCTTAGCCCCTGACACTACTTAGAGATGGTGAAGCCTTCGGGGTAGGGCCTGGTGGGAGGTCTGTCAATCATTGCACAATATCTTTGAAAGGGATCTTGGGGCCCTAGTCCCTCCAGTTCCTCTTCTTTCACTTCATGGCTACCATGAGCTGAACAGCTTGTTCCAATATGTGCTCCCTGACTTGATGGGCTTCCAGAGACCCGAAAACAATAGAACCAACCAAACATGAATTAAAACCTCAAAAACTGTAAGCCAATCTAAGCCATTCCTCTTTTAAAACTGAATAATCTGAAGGTGTTAATTATAGTAACAGAAAGCTATTAAAAACGAATGGCTCTACCTACCGGTGGGACTTACCTACTTCATCCCAGTTCTAGGATGAGCCAGGAACCTATGATGTGCAGAATCTGTCTTAGCATTTGTGTTTGATCCTGGGTCATGCACTGCTCTCTGAGTACTTGAGGTTGAGAAACCCCACTTTACCCAGGGCTTCCCCATCACTCTCCTCTAACCAGGTATGTTTTTCTCCCAGAATATGTTCACCCAAGCATAACATTCCAAATATCTTCACTTAGATTTTAGTGGTTATTTTTTCTTTGTGAGCTGGAAGATATGTGAAATGAAGGATGGCAAAATACACCACCCCAAAATATGCTGCTTGGCATGAGGATTATTTGGGCATGAATGCAATGAAGAAAAACCAGATACAGGAAGAGCCCTCTGTCCTCCCTTTTTCTGCCTAAAAGCATCACATGCCAGGAATAGAAAAACTGCCCTCATCAACAGAGACAAAAAGGCACAGAGTGGAGTCTATATGAATAAAACTTACTAAATAACCCTTATCGACCATTACTTCCTCATGTATTTTCCCACAATTAACCACCAAGCCCTTGTTCCTTGGTTCATTTCTTCACAATTGATCATCCTTTGTTAAAATGGTCTAAAAGCCCCCAAGTCTGTTTATTAGCATTTTCACCTCTTTTTGTGAAACAACCATGCACATAAAATTAAAAATACATTTTGTATGCCTTTTTCCTGTTCATCTTTCCTTGGTCAGCTTCATTCATGGGGCTCAACCATAGATCCTCAGTGAGTTCAGGAAGAGTTTTTCCTCCCCTAAGAAGTAAGATAAAAAGCATGTTCATCTACTTTTTGTTTCTCAGGCATAGATCAAACTCAAAGCTGGGCATTTCTCATGATTATAGAACAAACAAAGGACTTGTTTTAGGTAATTTTTTTTTTTTTTTTTTTTTTTTTTTTGCTGCTGTGATCAAAGGACCTAACAAGAACAATTTATTTTAAGGAGGAAAAGATTATTTGGGGGCTCATGTATCAAAGGTCTCAGTCTATAGATGGCCAGCTCTATTCCTTGTGGTGCAAGGTGAGGCAGAATATCATGGCTGAGGAGTGTGACTGAGGAAAGCAGCTGGAAACATAGCACCCCAATACAGACAAAGAGATCTTCTCAACAAGGACAAAATATAAACCCCAAAGGCACACCCCAGGTACCCACCTCCTCCAGCCACACCCTCCCTGCCTGCCTTTACCCAGTTAATTCCTATCAGGGGATTAATGCACAGATTATATTGAACCTTTTACAACCCAATCATTTCATCTCTAAACTTTCTTGCATTGTCTCACACATGAGATGTAGGTGTCTCACACCTACATCTTAACAATGATAGGACTCAAAGAAAAAAAAAAAAAAGAATAAACAGCTTCAGTGGTTTTAGAAGTTTGAAATCCTTATAGGTGACATGCCTGAGCCTTGGCCCCAGGGACTTTCCTGGCCCAGGATTATCTCCTCATTAGATGTCCAGATCTTTTTCCTGGGAGATTTCATTTTATAAGAGATGAATTCATCACTTTAATAAGTTTAATTTAAAAGGCTTGAGTCATTAAATTCCTGATTTAAAATTCCTAGAAAATGTTAGTCCATACACCCAATTCAGCTTCTTTCTTATTAAAATGATTTATTGCTACCTACTCTCCCTCCTTTAAGTTTTCAACTATAAAGTGGTGTGTGTGTTTCCTCATTTAAGCACCAGACATACAATTTGAAGAACATTCCAGAAATACTGTCATTCCTTCTAGGAGTTAAAAGGCAGGGTGTTGTCACCACAACCTGTCAGCCACACATGGGGAGTTGGCCCCAGGCATAGTGTTAAGGGAGGAGTCAGATTTTTAAAAATTCTCCAAATACAGTTTACTTGAACAATGTGCTGGGCCAGATCATGTGTTTCTGAACAGTGGTTTGAGTACTCTGGCTTCTTCCCCCAGAATTTGGAAACCAACCCTGTACCAGGTAACAAGTACTGGGCATCCGATTTTGCATTGTCTGATGAGCCAGAACACCTGGTTTCGGCATTCCCACTTGTGGGATGTATGGGTTTCATCAGAAGTCAGTGAAATCTGAAATAAAAAATGAAAACTTGATTCAGCCTCATCATAAACAAGTTATGTCTCTAGGACACAAGACAAATCATATAGTGAGTTAGAGTTTTACTAATTTAATGCAGCAAACTATTGTGCAACCTCTATTCTGTCTAAGGCACTGATCCCAGATCTATAGAAAAACAGCACTCAGGGCATGCACCTAATATGGAAAGCATTCCCTGTCTTCAGAGACCTTGCACTCTAGGGAGAATGGAAGAGTGTATGGGAAGCAGAGAGATGATATTTGTATGTGTTTCAAAATAGAGAAATCATTTTAAGAAGAAGAAGGAGAAGGGAAAGGGGGAGGAGGAGAACACCTTAAGATCCTGTAGAAAGAGGAAATGAAATGGTGCTTTCTGTAAGGTAAACCTCTAAGGCAACCACAACAGGACATAAAAAAGCTATCTATTACCACCAAGGCTTAAATCATTTTTCCAAAACATGTTTGCCAAGACAAAAAAAAAAAAAAAGGCATTTTCTGCAGCAAAGGAAAGGTGAATGAGAGGGTGAGTGAACACTCCCCAGTCATCTCTGGGTTTATCTAAGGTGTCTGCAGCCATCTCTCTGGACCTCTGCATATGACAGCAATTCATAAAGAAATAAAGGCAGAAATAGCAACGCTCACCTTATCAAGACACAGGGAGGTTATATTCTTTCTATAAACAATACAGTACAAAAGTTCAGAGGAGTGAGAAGCCTGACCTGAAGCAGCATTTCCGCCATTCACCATTTTTGACAGTTATATGAAATAGAGAGAAGGGATTTTCTTGTCTAATTATTCCTAACCTTGAAGTTCAGGGAGTTGACCTCTGTCAAGATTAGAATGTACTAAATGCATCCTGAGGAAAGGGTGCAGGACATTTTCTGCAAATATTGTCCAGGAGATGTGAACTCTCTTTCCCTTCATTTGGGATCCCAGAGAAAGGGGCAGGAGAGGCCAGGTCAGTGGTCACAGTTCAGAGTCAGTGCTTCAGTCAGCATTTTGGTATCACTTCCAAAGGGACAGGAGGGACGGTACTGCTTTCATCCTCATGGTGGAACTCAGCCTGAACACAGACCACTAACTTAGCCCAAGACCCAGCCCATGGCCCCAAGAACCCAGAGTATAAATAGCCCTTCAGAACCCCTTTCTGGTGATTTATCAGTATTAAGCTGGAGAGTGCATTCCCTCCAAGGAAATGAAAATCAATGCAAAAAGGACTTCAGAAGTATATATTTTGCTGAATTTCAAATCAGAGAAATCATTCAAAAATCCCCCTGAAGAGGTAAATGTGCTGATATTCAAATTTTTACCTATCTCAGTGATCCTCACTGGCTTTGATTTCTCAAGGATAAGACATGGAAATCAGACTTCTCCTGCTTAGAAATTCATGAGCTCCTGCTGTTATTTCCCAGTGGCTGTTCTTGTAATCTGGTATGTGGACTCTGAATGCATGTGATGTTAAAGCAAGACCCCCATCCCCCAGGAAGGAACATACTCCAACACAGACCATCAGCACCTGGAGCCATAGGCCAACCCAACTCTGACTATCACATAAATTTCACAGTATCAGAGACTGCTCTCCACCCAGCTGCTGAACTGCCCACAGATACCGGCACTACCCCACCTTAGAGACCTACAGGGAATGAGTCTGAACTTCCTTGTTATTCACTATGTCTGAGCTGCAACATTAATATAAAGCTCTTCTTGTTTCATATATAAATTCGATTCCAGCAGCTGTAATTAAGAACATTTTTAATTCCTTATCTTGTCCTCAGTGGAGATAGAGGCCAGCTGCTTATGGGTAGGAAACTCCAAAAAACTTATCAGAAATTGCAGTTACTTTTTCAGTGTCCTCAGAAGACCTTTACTTCTTTGATGCTTGTACGTTTCTGGGTGTTCTGTACATTCTGTATCCCAGTTCCACCTAGGAGGATTTAATGCTGTAAGATCTTTGGCAAGCTAACAAACCTCTCTGTGCCCCATTTATCCATCTGGAAGAGGGGCGAGAGCTTCATCAGGTGATCTCAAGATCCCTGGCAATCTACTACGTTGTGATTCAGTAACTTAATATAGCGAGTCCTTAATAGTCCAAGGACTATTTTTTTCAATGCTTTGTTGGAAATTGATGAATTCCACTGGAATTAATTGCAATTATAAGATGAGGCTGGAGAGTTATGATCCCTCCAAGGGAAGAGACTGGACTGAGGAACGTGGAGGAGGAGTGGAATAAGTTGTGGGATGGGAAAGCAGTAATCAAATGTGCAGAGGTGGCACATTCTAGGCCAATAGATGCGATTAGGCAAATTCTCGACACTTGATGAATGGTAAGCTGCAATCAGAAATACGATTCTTCCCAGAAACAGTGCCTATCATCCATTTGGCAGAAGCCTCAGAGTAGTGATGACGATGATTTGCACAGGCTTTTGGGTGAGTCAGCACTGTCCAGGTGCTGCCGAGCTTGGCAGCAGAGATTGACGATATGAATGTTCAGGACTCTTAGACTGACGTATGCCGAGATGCACTCCGGAAAGTTAACAAAGGATTGGAGGTGTAGAGTGTTCAAGCTGTGGTAGTGAGGTTGGCTGGTATGCGTGGGGCCCTGGGTTTGATTCCTAGCACCACAAAAAATAAAAATAAAGTTTCCATGATCAGAAGATTAGCTTTAGATGCCCAACAAAAAATGCGTCTTCTAAACTACACCCAGAAACCCTCGTTGGCAGAACTAAAGTGTCGTGTTTGATCCTGGGACATCCCAGGAGTGAATCCACCCATTATTAATGTAGTAGCAGTCAGTTGCAAAGACCCCCAAGCAAAGGATGCCAGAAATTCCCAGGAGATAAACAGCTCCAAAGCTAAATAGGACCAAGGGCTTGGAGTTTTCTTTTTAAAGCCTGGGCTTAAGTTTAAGGGATTATTCAATATGGATGGCTTGAAGGCAAGTGAATGATGGATGCAACAGCAGCCCCCACCTTCCCTGTGCCAGGCAGGAGGGAAGAGATAGGCATGGAGAACAGCAGTGCTCGCAGGCTCTGACCCCCAGAGCCTCCAGCTCAGAGACTGCAGCACTGGGGCAGTAGAGGATTTGTCCTCCTTTGGCCTACCCTGGGCAGACTTCCCACATGTCTCTGCAGGGACTCCCAGGACATTAGGTGACATCAAATCTCTTAATGAAGCTGGAGTTGGAGAGCTAGAGCCGGAACAGCCTTAAATAACAGGGAGCACAAACTCCTGAGAAAAAGTATTAGTTAGAAGGTGTATAAATACACACATTATTATTTATCAAAAACTCATCACAAAATGTTAAATATAAAAATCAGTCGATACGAATAACCATTGGTACAAATGAAAGTAAGTTTCCCTCTCCCTTTAAGCTAAACATTCCCTTCCCCATCATCAGGGGAGTGGGGTGTGTTTCTAGGCCATTTTCACATCCAAGAATTTGAAATTTCATTTTATTTCATTCCCCAGGCAGTTCTTCTGTTTACTGGACTCAAGCTTCCTTTGGCTGCATTGCACACTCAAGTCATACCAGGAGAGATAGAAAGGGAGAAATTTCCAGAGTCACCAAATATCTTATTTTTGTCTTCATTCATGAAGTGTGGCTGGCTATAAAATTCAGGTTTGAAGTAATTTTTTTGTGAGAACTTTGGAGACTTGCTCCTCTGTTTTCTATTATCAATATTATGTATAAAAAGTGTGGTGACAATCTTATGCTTCTTTTTGTAGGCATCCTACTCATTCCCTCTGCAAGCTTTATTATTGCCATTTTAAAGTACTAACAATATTTGAGTGTTTTCCATCTGAAAAGTGTGGGTTTTTTTAGTTTAGGGAAGTTATTTTTTATTATTTGTTTCACTATCTTTTATTATGTATTTCATTATGGTGGAAGGGCATGGTGGAAAACTGCTCACCTCATGGCAGCCAGGAAACAGAAAGGGGCATACAGAGCCGCAGGGAAGATGCACCTTTCCAGGGCACGCTCCCAGTGACCTACCTTCCTGCACCTGCCTACAGTTGTCACCCAATTAGGCCATTCAAAGTAAGATGGACTGGCTCAGTTACAGCTCCCATAGTCTAGTCATTTCACATCTAGCATTATTCCCTCATATCTAAACTGTAACACATGCACAGACTTTTATTCTTGTCTAAACAGTATAGTGCAACAATGGTTTATAGATTATTTCCATTATGCTGGGCTCCACGGATTTTGGTATCTGCTGGAGGCAGGAGGAATTCTGAAACCCACCCTGGGGGGTACTGGATGATCACTGTCTTTCACCTCTAGGTGGAGCGGCCTTTCTCTCCCTCCTCCTGAATCTCATGGGAAGTCCAGAGCTAGCTCAGACTTTGTGCCAATGACCACAGTAGAGGCCTCCCCAGAAATATGTTCTACTCTTTGTCTGAGCCCTTCCTTTGGCTGGTGGGGGTCAAATGCTGCAGCCTGCTACTCCTGAGGCCTGGAAAGTGAGGAAGGGCACCAGAGCCAGGGATTTCACAAAGTGTCCTCTAATTCCTTGATACTCCAAGTGTAAGGCCTCACCTCGGACTTAGAGAACCTGAATATATACTTTAACAGAATCCCTGGTGATTCAGAAGCACATCAATGTCTGAGAAACTCTGCTCCTCAATCATCCTTGTTCTTGCCCCATCAGTACCTGCCCTTCATCCTTGATGCTTCCAAGGATCAAGGATGGGAGCTCTGGGGCTCTGCCAGGAGGAGATACTCCAGTTCTGCTCAGCATCTTCCTTGCCTGCGTCTCAATGTGCTCCTACTTTCTCTTTAGGTATATAAATGTTTCTGAAATATGAAATAATATAATCAACCCCCATGTGCACATAACTAGTTTAGAAATAAAAGTTAACAAATAGAATTTCAACCCTTGTGTTTTAGTCAGCTTTTCCTTTATGTGACCAAAATACCTTATAAGAACAACTTAAAAAGAATGGAAAGTTTATTTTGGCTCATAGTTTCTGAGATTCTGTCCATAGTCAACTGACTCCATTGCTCTGGGCCCAAGGTGAGATAGAGCATCATGGCAGAAGGATGAGGCAGAGGAAAGCAGCTCAGGACATGGCAACCAGGAAGCAGAAAGAGAACTCTACTTACCAGGGACAAAATATAAACCCAAGGGCGCACTCACAGTGACTCACCTCCTCCAGCCACACCCCGCCTACCTAGGTAATCCATGTAAGTGGATTAATCCAGAGTAGATTACAATCCTCATAATCTAATTATTTCACTTTGAACATTCTTACATTGTCTCACAATGAACTTTTGGGTGAAACCTCATTTCTAAACCATAACCCCTTGTGAACAACCCCCTCTGACTTGTTTTCATTGTCAGTTCTAAATGCAGCATGGCAGAGGAGTGGCAGCCCCATAGCCACAGATAAGTCATTCCAATGGCATTCTGTCATGTGTAAACACAAATCAGCTGCTTCGAGGACCTTAGAAAGTGTGGGGAAACGTGAGAGGAGTAAAGCCTGGATGTGAATTTACCTACTTCCAACAAGTTGGAAATGTTATAGTGGGGAGACAAAACTATATAAGCAATGGTTACAACCACTGACTGCTGGCATAGTGTCAGAGTAGAGGAATAGCATTTGGTCAAACACACATTGATTAAACTGACCAGGGGTCCAGAAGTGATGCTGGACACAGGAAAGATTGAGTTGATGATAAAAATGAAATCTTCATGTGAATATGTCAGTCTTTACTTGGGGCCTCAACTGTTCTAATAAGAAAGTATCAGGTGGGTTCTCTGGAATAAAGAATGGAGTACCACCAACTGCAGGTGGGGGCTGGGACTTTGGCAGGTTAATTGGCTTTAGTTGCACTTCAACCTGAGTGGGCACTTGAACTTAAGCATCCTGGCCCTGCGATAAGGCTCAGTTAAGTGAAGAAACAAGTAGCAAGTTAAAGGCCCTGGGAATCTACATTTTGGGGTCTCCTCAAAAGCATTACTCTTTTAGCATTGGAAGAGCAATGCTGAGGGCACCTGACTCTAATAATGCATCTGATCTTTAAAGGTGACCAGAGGTTTGAGGATGGATGAGGCACATTTGGTATTCGACAAACTGTAAGTTATGTTGGGACCTTTTAATGGTTTGTCAGGCTATAAGCCAAGACCTAGGAATGCATCTGTTTTTTGTCCTTATGGGGGTCCCTAATTATCTCAGGAGCTTCTAGATTCAAAGAGACACAGAGGCAGGAAAAAGGCATTCAAAATGTCAGCAAGAAGCAATCCTTGCACAGGCTGAATCCAGGACAAGAACTGAGAAAAGGAGGACTGGCTCAGGTCCTGAGAGCCACCTCTTAGGCAGAAAGCAAGTACGGTGGGAGGCAGGTAGTCAGACAGGGGAACAAAGAGAGAGCTGCCAGAAACTGGAATCAAGATGTGGTTCGAGTCTCAGGAATAAGGGTGACCTTGGCCAGACCACTTACAAGAGCAAAGACTGAAGTTGCTGAGGAAAGGGGAGGAGGTGGGGGGAAGAAAAGATGGTGGAATAAGATAAACATCATTACCCTATGTACAGGTATGATTATATGAATGGCGTGACTACCTTGTGTACAGCCAGAGAAATGAAAAGTTGAACTCCATTTGTGTACAATGAATCAAAATGCATTCTGCTGTCCTGTATAACTAAATAGAACAAACAATTAAAAAAAAGACTGAAGTTGCTGAAGCTCCTCCTGACTCTCAGAGTTGGTCCTGGACTAAGGTTAAGAAGAGAGGTGGTGAGAAAAGGAGGAGGAAGGGGATTTAAAAGCTAGGAACAGGTATAATTCACACCATCACTTGATCTTCAATAGGCTGACTGATATTTCTCAGCATTTGTAAACAAGTCAATATGCCTAAAATCCCAAGTAAAGGCATGAGCTTAGTCTTCCCCCTGCAGTTACCCTCACCCCCTCCACACACACACACACACACAACTAATGCAACAAATGCCCCAGAGCACCAGGAACACCTCATTCCCCTCCTGGAATTAGTTTTGAATGCCTTCTGTGTGCCAGCTGCCGTGCTACAAATGCTTTGAGATTTGGGGGGGTAATAACCTAAGCCAGGGTCATCAACATTCCTGTCTCATTGTGGAGTCACTGCAAACAGACTGCTTCTGCCAGTGAGGAAGATGCTGGGCTCCAGGAATTCCTGGATTGCATGACCCCTGTAGTGGGTCCCTCGTCCATGTAGAATGGAGCTGGGCAAGAGGGAAGAAGCAAAGCAAGAGGGAGACTTGGAGGAGAACCCAGCATGATGTGTACCTTGAATCGTAAATTTATCTGCTCCCTTTGGAGCACAACCCAAGACAGGTGTGAGGTTTTCAGAAATCATGAGTTTGAGAGTCTGAGGATCCAGCCCCACCTCTACCCCATACCATTTTTATGACCTTGAGTGTGCTATTTAACCCCTAAACCTCAGTTTTCTCCTTGAATTATTGGGGATCCAGAAAAATAAGCAACTAGAAATAGCTTAAATTAATAAAATAATAAAATTAATAAAAGAATCCAAACTTCTAAGAGGATGAACATTAGGAGAGATAATGGACAAGTCATACTTTTTAGTAAAATTGCTGAATATTTTATTGCTTCTTTTAGGATTAGGAAATGATAAGCTTTATTACTATTGATAGACTTGACAGTGGAAATAGATTAGTTTTCCCTTTGTGTTCCAAGTTTCCTCTAAAAGTGGTAGCAAATTTATTGTTCTTTGTCATTGAATAGATATGTTTAGTCCAACCTACCACATAGACCTCCTCCAACAAATCTCATAAACATCCAACACCCCCACACATAACGAGAAGTAGCCAGTTTTCATTTAGCCATGTTGGTGGCTAATGGACCAGGAGATCATCTCCATGGTCCCCTCAAAGGCAGAAAATTATGCTGAGTTGTTTCTTTTCAGCTTTGTGGATTTTTTTACCCCATATTTGTAAATGAAAATAAATGATTACTGAGGATTCCAAGAATTCAGTCAAGATGATGAAAAAAATACTATGAAGAAATGACATGATGATCCTGTGGCTTCCTTGTTGTGACTTCCCACTCAGAAGTCTTCTCTTCTCTGAGTCCAAACTGAAAATAGATAGAATGTCTTCGCTAGCTGGTAAAAACATGAGCCACCCAGGGTAAGCTGGAGAGCGCCTCCTGCCATCAGGATATTCTGGGATGGATGCTGGCACTTCCTTGACCACCCTGGACAGCTGGGTCTCTGCTGCAAGGAAGTGACCATAGTAGCTTCCTCATGGGCGAACATCAGTACTTAACTGTGATGGTTTTGATTTCAGTGAAGAAGTCATGGGAGTCCTTGGCTCCTTCCCTTCCTATCCCAGAATACTTCATCCCCCCAAAAGGCAGGTTCAGCTCTCTGATCAGCCAGCAGTTGGTCCAGACCAAGCCTGACTGCAGCTTCTGAGCCACCCGGTGGATGTGTCCCACATTGCCTGACCATACTGTAGCTGCCAGCCCATATTTAACGCTGTTGGCCCTTCTAATCACTTCCTCTTCACTATCAAAAGGGACAACACATGTCACTGGACCAAATATCTCTTCCTTCATGCAGCAGGACTCATCCTTGATGTCTGTTATCACCGTGGGAAGCATAAAGTAGCCTGCCTGATTCCTGGGGGGCAGGCTCAACCTATCCACCCCCTCACCACACAGGATTTTGGCTCCTTCAGCACAAGCTTTCTTGATGTAACTTCTGACCTGGTCAAGTAATAAACATAGTTAGCAAATTCTCACTGGTTGACTTCACACAAATCAGCAGAAAAAAATTAATATTTTCTAATCATCAGAAAGCAATATAAGGTCATTGCTAAGAAACCTAGCGTTCTCTTGTCACTTAGCTACTAAACCTTAAAGTAGAGATGTTCCAACCATCATTTGGGCATTCAGCACTCATGCATAGGGGAGGGAAGGAATGTATTTAATGTCTAAGTCTCAGACACTCAGATAAGTACTTTACATATACTCTTTCTTGATTCTTTCAAAACTAAACAAATATCTTTATCTGTTATTATCCCTATTTGCTGATGATATAGTTGAGACTTAGAATACATTGTTCACAAAGAAAATAGAAAGCAAAATTAGATTCATACTCTGGTGTATTTTATAGTTAAATACATGAAAGAATATTTTCTCCTTTTGTTTCCATTATAAATGGGAAGTGAATGATTTGTAAGATTTATAGGCCAGAGTATCCTTCAATAGCTGAGCTTCCAGAAAAAATAATTTCTAGTCTCATTACTTGTTATACTCTGAAACTACATCTGAGTAATATAGTATAGCTAACTACATTGGAAAACAAAATGTGTAATAATTAACCCAGTAACTCCAAAATAATGACAGATGAGCTCTTTTGAAAAGAGGCTTAAAAGAGGCTTAGTTCTTGTGGTTTTGTTTCTTTTCAGAGTCTTGACACTGAGCCATGCTGGCATGAAAGACAGCTAGGACCTTGCACCTTTGAACCCAATACCAGTAGTTTAAGCTAAGGATCTAAAAGTAATCAAGGAAAATGGGCACCTTGATTTTGGAGCATATATCATAACTGGAACACACAATATGGTGCGATTTGATTCATTCTCCCAACTAATACTATCACCTTCTATGTTCTAGGTATATTTCTGGACTTTGAGGACACAGCAGTGAAAAAACCTAGCCGTGGAACTTACATTCTAGTCAAGGAACTCCATTTGCATATTAAAATTTAAAGAGTTTAGACCCTATGTCCAGAGACAATTTCCCATAGCTTATAATTTTTCAGATGTAATTACAGTATTTCAAAGACCCCTGTGTTGCACTGAGCTTCTCTTCTAAAAATTTTCTGTAATTTACATGTCAGAGGTGTACTTACTTTCTCCAAATGTGCTTTACTTATCAGAGCACCCATGCTGGCTGATGGATCAGAAGGAATGCCGACTTTCCACTTTCTGGTGGCTTCTACAAACCTCTTCAAAAATTCATTATAGATGCTCTTCTGAACGAAGATCCTACTCGTACAGAGACAAATTTCACCCTGCCAAGAATGTGAACAATGACAAGATTGGAGGATATTCTCCTTCATGGTAGATCCCCCAGCACTTTCTAGTGCCTGTCATGTATCAGGCACTAGCCTAGACAATGGGATCCAATGGAGAACAGGACCAAGTCCCACCATGTGGAGCACATAGTCTTGTAGGAGGACAGATGGAAACACAAGTGAACACATTCAATACAATGGAGCTTCAGGTAGTGATCAAAGCAATAATGAAAATTAGGCAGAGGAGGAGAATAAAAACCAATAGAGAAGGAGACAGTTATTTTACTAAATAGGGTTGTAGAAGGCAATTGCAAAGAGGAGATATTTGGAGAACAAGCTTTCTATTGACATTAAAGAACTGGATGAAAAAAGATCTGGAGGAGGGAATTCCAACAGTCAGCATGGAGGACTTGCTTCAGGAAGGAGCAGGTATGGGTGCGTGGCAAGAAGGAGTGTGGGGTGAGACTGGGAGTGGAGGCAGGAATGGGAGGTGTGGGGTAGGAGATGAAGACACAAAGTGAACAGGGCAATGTGGTGCACTCTCACAGCTCATACAGAGCTCGCATTTTAGTCTCAGTCTCTTAAAATTGAAGGTTTTATGCAGAAGAGTGATATGATCAATTTACACTTTAAAATTATCATTCTGACAGCTGTGTAGAAAATAGAAAAGAAGGAAATCTGAGTGGAAACAGTTAAGAGTTATGAGATATTTCAAAGTGCAGATGAGCGGAGGTAGTGTGGACCAGAGAGGCACCAATGGAGATGGAGAGAAGTGACAGCAGTCTAGAGAGCTCAGGATTCTTACAGGAGTATGGAATCCTAAAAGTGGAGGAGACAGGCACAGACACCCTGGAGAAGGAATAGGTTGCAGGTTGCAGCTTAAAGATAGAAAATAGATGCACAAATAACTATTTTCATCACATTTATATTTGGTCTTCACAAAAATTCTAGGAAACAGAATGCTTCTAATTATCTTGGTATTTATACAAAGGTTCATTGTGTAACTTAAACAGTTAATGTATCAAAATAACCAATTCTTTCTGCAAACAGGATCACAGCCCGAATCATCTGCTTATCTGGTTTGGGAAATGACCAAACACCTGGCAGGTTCTTCAGCACATGTGCCCTGTGTCCTCTGGGGATAGGATAAAGAGACTTGAGGTTTTTACCAAGTTTCCTGTTACTCTGCCAGGAAAGCATAGGCAACACTGAGATCCCTCAGAGAATGACTTTAGAGGAAATGAGAGAAGGACATTATTATTTATTGAGTCTCTGTCATTTGCCAGGCACTGTGCAGATTGCTCATTCCTTAACCCTGACATGTTGACATTCTCATTTTACAGTTAGGAAATGAAGTTTAGAATCAATAGATGCCCAAGTTCATACAGACATGTTTCCCCCAATAAGCCAATTATGTTTAATTAAGAAGGAAGTATGTCTTCCATGGGACTCATCACTTAGCTAAGTTTTTTACTTACATTAAGCTGATTTCTCTCTCTCTCTCTCTCTCTCTCTCTCTCTCTCTCTCTCTTGCCTAATATCAGTTTGTTGCTTTGGATTGGCCATGATCCTTTTCCCACTGATACTTTAAAACACCCCCAAGAGGAAGGTTCACTGGGTGCCCTCGAATCCTAGCATGATTCTGGTAGCTGAGCAGCCAGGAATCTATTCCTCCAGGCTCAGTACACATTTCCTTTAATACAGAGAATGTGAATCCTGTCTCACATCAATTCTCAGTCCATGGAATTTGTCTACCTGGAAATCATCAAAACACTGGATTCAATTATTCATTTGATATTTGCTTATTTTAATGATTAAATCAGTTGTAACATTAAAAAGTCCTTATCTATTGATCCAAAATTCCTCTATGTTTCTTGACTTTTTCTCTAGGAATTATGGTAAGTCAAATAATTATCATTATAATTATCTTTAAAATAATAGTTTCCAGGATTGAGTTATAGCTCAGTGGCAGGGTGCTTGCCTAGCATGCACAAAACCCTGGGCTCAATCCCATGTAACACCATGTAACAGGAGGAGGAGCAGGAGGAGGAGAAGGAGGAGGAGGAGGAGGAAGAAGAAGAGGAATGTTTTCACTTAACATTTACAAAATCCTATCAGAAGGCATTATTATTGCCCAAGTGATTCTATAGGTATAGACATACAGGTTAAAATGATTACGCAACATCCAGTGTTTTTCCAGTCAGGAAAATGCAAATCTATCTCATTCCACTGTTCTTCTATGGAAGTTAGAGCTCTTTAGTAGAGACTTACATCTCCACTAAAACAAAAATATCTTTTGGAGCAAATCATTCAGTGTTAGCACATATCTCCTAGAACCCATGCAGTATCCTAAGCATTGATACTAAAATTGCTACACAAAACAGGCACTGCTTCCATCTTCACAAAGCTGCTGTGTAGTGTTCTTAACCATTCGGAGTGCCATGACCTTGAAGAATCTAACACTAAAGAGTCCACAAAAAACATTGATTATGTAATTTCAGGAAATGAAAGATGGCACTGAAGCTCTTCATGACTCCAAGTTGAGAAACCTTATTGAGAAACATTACAGGCAATGGTAATACAGTGTGGATGCATTTGAGATACTTTTGGGAGGAGAATAAGGTCCACTGGGAACAGGACATGTGAGTGCCAAGAGGAAATAGTGAAAAATGTGTGAATAAAACAAAATGGAGGAGGTTGGAGCAGCAAAATCAATCATTCTGACCATGGGTGGTACATGATAAAAGTTGTATCATTCAAGAATAGGAGCTCAGTGAACAGAAGCTGATTGACACTGGAATATCATAATGTACTGATCCTCCTTTCATGGAAGTGACTGGATTTGCCTATTCACCTGGGATTTGCACTGTGATAAAAAAGATTCAGGTTGACGGCGCCGTGGGGTGGGGAATACTCAGAGGGCGTACCTGGTTGGCAAAGCTGGACCTGACAGTTGCTGGAATACACTCCTCCAGGTTGGCATCCTCAAAGATGATGGCAGGATTCTTGCCCCCCAGTTCCAGGGAGAGCTTCTTGCAGAATGGAGCACTCAGCTGGGTGATCCGCTCAGCTGTGGGCTGACTCCCAGTGAAGGAGATCAAGGGCACCTCCGGGTGGGACACCAGGGCCTCACCTACCTTGGGCCCTGTTCCAAACACAATATTGACCACACCTGGTGGAACACCTGGGAACAGTATCAGTGATAGAAACTCTCCTCAGTGTGACATGAAGACTCTCCTTGAACTTCTAATAGCTTGAATGGGAGGAGCACTTGGCAGGATATATAACAGCTTTTATGGCTATCTCCAGTTTAATAGCAAAGCAAGAACTAGAGAGTCTCCTCTGCCTATAGAACCCCCTAGGTGGGATTTCTCAAGTGCTTCTAGGTACACATCCTAGGTAATGCATCCCATATAGTAGTGACTACACTTTAGGAGGTACATATACATTTTCAAGCAGGTCAAGCCCAGTGGAGGAGCAGTGCCCTGCTCCAATGTGATACCTAGGAGTCAAAATCTAGGAGGAGAATGTTAAGTAGAGGGAAATATAAATCTGCAAAGATTGACTACCTCGCCCAGGGAAATAGGGGAAGTTTCCCAGGGTGGGTGAGGTTTGAGTTGGAGGTCCTGTGCCCCATGATTATGAACAGAGCTACTGCACTCTAAAACCAACTTACAAATACAAAGAGCACTCCAAAATAGATGTCCCAATATTTTCTATCTCAAGATCCTATTGCCCTAAATCTACATGTGTATGTTTATGTGTTTTCTGGATTTACTGATATATGCCTGTTCACCACCAGAAGGTACGCTAAGGGCAGAAATGGTATCTGGTTTCTGTTCTCTGTTGCATTCCTAGTTGGTCACATAGAACTAACACTGGAAAGTACTCACATTAATTGGGTGTTGAGTGTGGGCCAATCATTGTTATTAGTGGATGTATTTTCTGTGGTTTTAATAACCCATTCACAGTGACTCTCTGAAAATATTATTTGTCTTTACTACTGTTGTGGTTTGATATGAGGTGTCCCCCAAAAGCTCACATGTGAAACAATGTAGGAAGATTCACAGGAGAAAAGATTGGATTGTAAGTGTCTTAACCCAATCAGTGAATTGGTAAGTGGTAGAGTGTGGCTGGAGGAGATGGGAATTGGGGTGTGGCTATGGGGTATATGTTTTGCATCTGGAGAGTGGAGTCTCTCTGTTTCCCTATCACCGTTGATGTGAGCTGCTTCCCTCTACCACCCTCTCCTGCCATGATGTTCAGCCTCACCTCAAGCCCTGAGGAATGGAGCCAGCCTTCTATGGATTAAGATTAAGATCTCTGAAACCATGAGTCCTCAAATAAACTTTTCCTCCTCTATAATTGTGCTGGTCAGATCCTTTAAGTCACAGCACCAAAAAAGCTGACTAATACAACTACTTTAAGAGGGAGAGAGACCATACTCACATACCTTTTATCATAGTATATTGTTATAATTGTTCTACTTTTCCTAGTAGTTATTGTTTACCTCTTACTGTGCCTAATTTGTAAATTAAACTTTATCAAAGATATGTCTGTATAGGGGAAAACTTAATATATCTAGGGCCCAATACTATGCATGGTTTCAGGCATCCACTGAGGGTCTTGGAACATATTCTCCACTGATAAGGGAGAACTACTGTATCATTTTTAGAACTCCCAGCAACCCTATAAGGCATTTGGTATTATTACTTCATTTTACATATGAGAAAATTGAGGCAAAGTAAGGTTTAATAATGAGTAAACACTCAAACTGTCCAGAGCAGGTTAATAAATAATGGTTTAATAAATGAATGAGTGAATGAATGCTTAAAGTCCAATATCCAATTAGAAATGGCTGTGAATACAGGAAGTTTTGTGTGCAGAAAAGAACTCGCATTAATCATGCCATATCTAGAAGTTCTTAGGGTATGCTGGGAGGTAGCTGAATTTAATCCATTTTTTTAGGAGACCATAGTAGGTGCAGAAGTCCTCTGTCACAAAGCTTTTGGACCTTCCTGATCCTTGGCTCCTTCCCTTGCCCCACGTGAGGCATTCTCTCCTGAACAGAAACACATTCTCCTGGATTCAAACCAACATTTCAAGAATCTGCACTCAATGTATAGATAATAATTTCACAATGATGATCAGTTATCATCCAGAACACCCTCCCACGGAGCCACCGCCTAAGCCTTTTCACCTTCAGGGGACAATGGAGTCCCCGTCCACAGAAGACCCTAAGGTAAGAAGTTTCAGTGCCATGATAGTACCTGTGAGACCCTCCCTTCTAACAGCCCTGCCTTTCTCCTCAGTGTGTGCATTTAGCTCAGGTCAGTTCGGGATCCCAAGTCATTGCCAGAGGTGCGGCTGGCACGACGTGAAAGCCCCTGAGCCCCATGTTGGGGTACAAAGTCTGGAAGGAGAACCACTGATGGGGAGAAAACAAAGACAAGTTTCCCTCGTTTCCTGGATAGGATCACACCTCTCCATCCAATATGGGGCATGTGTGTGGCTGGATTGGGGAGTGGGACAGGCAGGGGGACTGTTAAATTCTGAAGGATAAAATGATTTGAATCATTTCTCCTACACAGGGCAGTATTTTAACAGAGGGTGAGAGGAAACACAGGAGCACCACATATTTCTCACCACAGGAGAGTGAGCTCGTTTCAGCAGCCCCATTACCTTCCATGAGCAGTATTAACCTTTTGATTCGGCTTCTGTGGCTCCCATGTTTATATGTTAAGAGGCCTCTCTGCTGGCCATGATTTCTCAGGGCCATTTTGCCATTTGATCCAGACATTTTTGAAATTTTTATACAGATATTTACCTGTGATCAATTATGAGAGAAGGAATTCTGATTATAAGAGAAGGAAAGCAGTTAAATTGGCAGATGTTCAGCAAAATTCAGGCGAGATGGCTAATAGGCAAGTAGGGAACACTGGAACAGACAAGAATGAAACCTCTCAAATGCTAGTGCTTGGCAGGGAGACAAAATGAAGAATTTTAAATTTAAATAGAACTGGGGGAAAGAAAAAAACAATGGAAAAGGTCTGAAACCTCCAGGGGACTCTCTAGGAATGTGGGCAAACATTTGGTACCACCAAGAAGAAAACGAATATTCCAGACTCCCAAAGAGGTACTTACTTACAGTTCTATGACCCAGGACTAGAGGAGCTAGCTCTTTAAAATACGGAATATCTTAGCAATTCATTTTCACTTTTTCCCCTTCCACTCTTAAAAGTTCCTCCTGCATTGCTGTAAAGTAGGATTTCATGGCTGTGATTCACAAGTCCTCCAAATCCTAGTGAGAAGCTGAGGGCTTAGGAGAGGTACAATTTGATCAGCACCTCTCAATATTTTTCAAGGAAGGAAGGAAAAGGGCATCTTGGCATAACAGGACTGTTGGTTCACAAGAAAGATGGATGCTGTGTCAACAGATGGAAGTGGAGAGCTCTCCTGCAGACCAGGTTCTGGGGAGAGCAGGGAGGAAAGAAAACTCGCTGTAGATCAAGATGTTTGGTTTCAGAGGAGTACTCAGGGAAAGGGGGCTTTGCACCCCTCCTTGTGCCTCCTCCCCTCTGAGATCAAAGTAGAGTGGAGTCCCTGTAATAGTTTGGATCTGCAATGTCTCCAAGGCCCATGTGTTGCTGGGCTGGGTCCCAGTCTGTGGTACTGCTGGGAGGTGGTGTAAACTTTAAGAGGCAGGGCTGGTGGGAGAAAGGTAGGTCATTGGGGGAGTGCCCTAGAAGGGAATATGGGGACCCCAGTCCCTCTTCTTCTTCTCTCTTTGCTTCTTATTCACCACAAGGTGAGCTGTTTGTTCCACCATGTGCTCCCACCATAATGTGCTATCTCACCACAGGCCCAAAAGCAATGGAGTCAACTGACCATGAAGCACCAAAACTCTGAGCCAAAATAAACCTTTCTTCTTTTTAGATTGATTTATCTCAGGTATTTGTTACAGCAACAGAAAACTAACAGAGCTCCAATTCTGAATCCTTCTAGGAACCTGCAATCACCGGCTGGGAAGAAATACCCTACAAGTTTGCATACACCAAAGACTCAGTTCTGCAAAGGATGGAATTAGAATGGTGGTCTCTGTTGTAAGGAAAGATTGACAAATTCTGGGACATCAGAGACATAGGCACATTCAATTCATACACTCCCACAGAGGACTAGGGCTTCCATAGACATCACCCCAATGACCTGGGGTGGGAGGCCTCATTCCTCTGTAGGATACTAAGGTCATATGGCCTATGCCTTGCTCTAAACAGGTTCAATTTTAACCTATCATTAGAATCCTAGAGAAATGACTAAATTTCACTGGAACCTATTGTGTATGTTTTTGTTTCAAGAGCAAAGGTATCCAAAAGAAAGAGAGAGAGAGGCTTGTACCCACTGCCCATTTTGTAAATATGGGAGAACCCAGCAGTACCTTCTCCGTGTGCTATAAGTCAGTGAACACAGCAGAAGCTGACACAGTCAAAAGGATGGTAAGTCTGTCCCCATCTCCAGACATCGTTCCCACCCTGACCATGGTGGACATGAGCCTAGAGACCTAGTAGCAAGGGACCTTCTCACCCATGACTCCCAAACCCTGGTTCAGTGTCAGGCTGTCTGTGTGGCATTGTACCCAGAACAAATCCAGGATTGCACTCTGAATGTGGCCATTAAACTATTAGCAGAAACAGGACAAGAAGTGCATATATTTTGTACTGTGAGATGAACATAAACTTTGGAGGGTCTGGGGTAAAATAGTATAGTTTGTTTAAAAACCTCATGTGTTAGGTAATGCATGAATGTTGAGAAGTGAAATGATTATAAGAGTTCTACTCTCATCAATGGATTAATCCATTTGATAATAATCCATCAAATGATTAAGAATTTGAATGGATTACTGGGTAATAACTCCAGGGAGATGGAGCATGGCTGGAGGAAGTAGGTCTTAGGGGATGTGCTCTTGGGAATTATGTCTTGTCCCTGGCCTCTCACATGTGCATACTGTCCCTCCCTCTCTCCTTCCAGGCTGCAGTGAGCTGAGCAGCTTGCCTTCACAACACACTTCCACCATGATGTTCTGCCTCACCTTGAGCCCAGAGCAATGGAGTTGGTCTCTGAAACTGTGAGCTCAAACCTTTCTTCCTCTACATTGTTCTTGTCGGGTATTTGAATCACACTAATGAAAAGCTGACTAACACAGGAGCAAATGTGTGAGCCTTGAGGTGAGAGGCCACAGCCTATCAGCTTCTGAGTATTGATCCCAAATTAAGGGAAGTCAAAGGATTTATATTCAAATCCCTTGGAAACGGCTGTGTCTATGAGATATTGTACACAAGTTATAGGAATAAGCACTCTTCTCATTTTCATCAAGATTAACTTGTGGCTTAAACCTAAGATGAAAATTTACTGTTGAGGATACTCTAGAGCGAGCTGGTGTCTTTGGTTAGACCAGGACTTATTAAGCTTGCAGTGCCGTTTTATGTTTATTACACTGCAAGTTACTACCTTGTGAGGTGGCACTATTCTGCAGTTGCAGTTGAATAGAGGGAACAGTGTGTGAATGCTCTGAGATGGAATTTCTCAGAAAAGGATCAGGGAGACTAATCCCAAAGATGTCTCAGGACTGGATATTGCTGCCAAGTGGGAGATCTGAATACAACGTAAGTTTGCTCCAACTCTGTGCCTCCCCTAAATTTGTCCCAATACCTAATTACCTGCTTTATTCAGGAGTTTGCATAACATCCACGCAGTCACTGAAGTTAGCTCACTGGGCTTTGCTATCACAGTGTTCCCAGCAGCGATGGCCGGAGCTATCTTCCAGGTCAGCAAGTAGAGGGGCAAATTCCAAGGACTGATCAGACCCGCTAAAGGACGAGAGCAGAAGCACTTCCATGGTGACATGCCCCTCAGTTTGGCCAGACAGTTACTGAGAACTCCTTCATGCTGCATGAAGCTTGATTTATTCTTAAAAACCCCAAACTTGGCTTATTTGTAGGTAACTTCAAGTAAATCAATCTAAAATTTATTACATGCAACTGTGCTTTTCAAAACAGTTTTCCCATTTCCTGATTCACAATTATAATTATGAACAAGAGTGTAAGCCCCAGGGCTACAAGGCTGTCACCAATCTATTGCTCAACAGTTTCAGAATGTAATGCATGTCGAGATTTATAAACTGGGCTTTAATTTTTTTAAAAAATGTCTCCCTTCTCATTACTAAGCTGTTCAGCTGCTGTTTATTCTAACATGTTTCTCCTCCTCTGTTTCCAATATGTTGTGGATTGACACATAATACCTCAAGCTTTCTAGAATAATTTGTAAGTAGGAACAAAATGATTCTGGATGGTCCTGGTAGGGGCCCTCCTGTCACTAAAGCCAATCGATCGTGAAATCCATGTAAGCTGTTTAGAATATTCTTAAATAAAAATTCTCTCTAGATTCTCACCTATATTGTAACCCAATAGATTTCCTGGAAAAGTAACATACCCAACATCCCGACTATGTCTCCACACAATATTCTAAAATTGTCCAGGTTCCCAACCACAAAACTCAACAAATAAAAAGCCTCCATCATGACTAATGATTTTAAATTCCACCCTTAAACCTGTGCTATGAAAGTAAATGTATATTTTACAGTATTAAATTTCCCATTGGGGGGAGAAATCTGTTCTTTAGAGGTAAGAGTATTTTTTTCAGCAAGATTTTTTAGCATAATTCTTAGGAGGCAGCTATGGATCTCCATAATGCCTTAAAAATTTGATTTCCAAAAAGTTCAAAGAATCAATATAGTAAAATGTCTCATTTCCTTTTCTTCTATATTCATAAAATGTAAGTAGAAAAATAGGATTTATTTTCAGAGGAAACAGTGCCATCTAGTGGATATGTCTAGTCAATGCAGACCTTTTGATGTTTCTTCAAAGGTCAAGAGAAAGAACTGAATGGAGGAAGTAGAGCATTCTCAGTCAAGAATTATTAATTAAATAAATTCATAAGTGTGGTCATTATTCTAAGTGTCCTATACCTATGATTTATTTAATTCATATATGTTATTAAAATATATGTGAAGATACACTATTATCCCAGGTTTTCAGAGAAGGTACTGAAGCACACAGAATTCTTGAGTCTGAACCACTGCACTCTGGGTTGGTTGGTTGGTGGTTGTTGTTGTTTAAATATTGGTGGCAAAAAAAAAAAAAAAAAAAACATTCCAGCATGTGACTTACTCTTAGCATTATTCTTTTCCCTGAAACTTTCTCAAATAATGTTCCAGGAATATGTAGGGAATTTAACACAAAGAGAATAAATCAGAAATTTATTTTGAGACCAATGAATTTTCAGAAAAAGGAGAAATTGGCTCCTTCTTTTTCCTTAGTCCACTCCTTGAGATTAATTGTACAGTTTTCTGAGCACCTCTGTGCATGATCGTGACGCAGGCTTTCCCCATGAGCACCTACCAATTCCCACCGGGGTCCTCACAGTATAGTGCAGACAGCCCAGGTGGTCCATCTGTGTGCTCTCTGTCGTGTGGTGCAGGATGGAGGAAGCAAAGAACCGGAAGTTATGCACAGCCCGGGGAATGTCCATGGTTCTTGCTAGAGTCAGGGTTTTCCCTGTAAGGAGGAAAGCACTGCCAGTGTGTTCCACGTGGAGTGAGTGGAGACCTCTGTCCATCAACTGTCCCCGTACCATATCCCAACTCACATTGCACTGGCCATAGTTCCTTCCAGCCCGGGGAGGCATTCCTTGACCATGGTTGGGTAAAACCATGAAATCATTAGGTATGAGGTTATAAAGTAAGGGAGGGGGCAGAGTTGAGTAAGATCATCTTTGCTTTGTGGACTGAACATTTCGTAGCTCTCATCGTGAATCTGTCAGATGCTACCACTTCACCCACACAAACTCTTGCCAATCCAAATCACCAGCCTTTGTAAGTGCTGTGAAGGAGTTGACATAATGGGTGTTGAGACAGCTGTGTTCGCACATCACATACAAGCACGTGAGTTATATTAAATGTCCTCCTAACACATCAGAAGGATTAATAGGCACATCCCAGCTGTGGATGCTGTGTGACACTTGCTCACCTGTCACATGACCATCCTTGTCCTGGCTCCTGGATGGAGCAGAAAGAGAAGTGTGAGCTCACTTGGATTGCAGGAGCTTACCTAGAGGCAGAGTCTCCTTGCATCACTGGAGGGCTGTACAAAGCGCTACCAGATATGAATAATGGCAAGAGTCCTAAATTCCATCAATTACATTTAAGTGGCAAGAAACCATCTGACAAACTGGAACGAGGGTACTAGTGTTCAGTACTGGGTAACGTATTGCTGTTTTTATAAGCATTTAATACGAGACCACTACACTCTAACTCCAGCTCTGTTAGAAAGAAATGGCTCTCACCTTGGTCTTTAGATTCTGCCCGGGCAAAGTCCTCCAGGGACTGCTCCAGCAAGTCTGCCAGCCGGTTCAGGACCTGGGCACGCTCCTGGGGGCTGCGGGACGACCAGTTGGGAAAGGCCTTTCTGGCAGCCTCCACTGCAGCCTCAATCTTCAAGAAGCAAACAGAAGAGGGAAGAGGGAAGGGAGTCAGCTTAAAGCTGTTGCTCCTGAGGGACTGGAGGAATCCAGAATCCATGGGTCCCTACACAACTGATTTCTGTTATCCAACATGTCCCAATGCTGGGTTATCACATGTAGGTGACACAGGTGTTCAGGCCACCAGCAGATGGACACCACAAAACAAAGGAAAACCCTCCATCTCAACAAAGGGAGCTACAATGTGACAATCAGCTAATTAGAAAGAACCTGTTCGAATCTCAACAGATGTGCAATGTCAATCATTTTCCAAAGAATAGACTTTTTTGAATACTGAATGGGAGGGGAAATTTTAATTCAGCTCTAACATTTTATAAAGTCTAAAGTTCTGTATGAAATTCTATCCTTGGAATGTCATTGGCCCTTGGAATGACTAATCCTAGTCAGGTGTTTCTTACAACAATGGCAGAGGTGGACGCAAAACCATCCCAGGCTGTGGAAGGGCTATGGCTTGTAGCTGGCATGCCCCTGCCCCATTAGTCATTTATTGAATAATTTTATAACTAAAGGAATATGACTAAATATACAAATTATTTCATTTAGCCCCTCTTAACATTCTTTACCCTGAGTATTTTTATGCCCATTTTACAGATAAGGGAAGTGAAGCACAGAAAGCTCAACTTACCAGAGGTCACACAGCTAATAAATGCAGTATCAGGATTCAAACCCAGATCTTTTTGGTTCTTAAAACCAGAAGTTGATTTGCTATGGCATAGCCACTGTGCCTACCCTTGCCCAAAGCCCAGTGACCTATGGAAGGGGTCTCTGTTGGAGAGGAGGGGATCTAGGGTTGAACAGAAATCTTAGGGATCTAGTTTTGGAGCTACATCCCCAAAGAAACAACATGACGAGGTATGGGCAGAGCCAACTCATGACCAAAATGTGATGCAGCAGAATAAATCTTGGAGTGTTTTCCTGCTGCTGCCTTTCTTCTCACTCAGAGAATGTCCAAGCAATGCCTTTTCCAGACATGGCACATCTGTGGTCCATGTGTCACCCTCTTCTCTGCACATGCATGATGAACAGTCACTCACAACTTTCTTCCACCACTGGGCCCAGAGCAGCCTCAGAATCCTTCTTCACAGGCTTCGGACAGGACCACCTTTGTTGGGTCATGTGATCTGACCATTCAGACTCCTGATCTAGTCCCCTCATGAAGAACCCCACCAATGTCTCCCTTGTTCAGATGAGCTGAAGTAAGGCATGAGATTATGAAGGGGGCCAGGGGGGCTTAGCTCAGTGGTAGAGTGTACACCTAGCATGTGTGCAGCCCTGGGTTCCATCCCTAGCACAGCAACAACAACCAAAGATTAATATTCTCATTGTCCATAGACATTTGTTCGAGGATGGTAGTCTCTCACCTCCCACAGTGAATCTCTAATGTGGGCCTGCAAGGAAGGATAAAGGAAGGGAGGTGGGCTTTGGTGACCTGCACCTCCAGCTGCAGCCAGGGAGAATCCACTGTCAGCCAATCAGAGGGGCTTCATTCCTACAGTTACTCATGAATGAATCTGATCTTTAACATTTAGAAAATTATAAATTGTCTTGTGTCACATGATTTATGTTTGTATAATATAGATGGCATATTAACCTACTACATACAATAATATTACCCTAAGTTAATACTTAGAATACTACATGCCACACACTAAGGGCTTTACAACACTACAACTAATAGGAAGCATTATTATCCTCATTTCATAAATGGGGAAACTGAGGCACAAAGAGGCTCAACTGTAAGTCAAGGCCACAGACAGAAAGAGGTGGATCTGGTATGTGCAGCCAGGCAGTTTGACTCCAGTCTGTGCTTCCAGCTGCAATGCTGTAATGCAAATGGGCTACAACAAATGTGAGCATGTATGCATGCGTGTGAGCGTGTATGCATGCATCTGAGCATGCGCACAAGCACATAGCTCTTGCCTTAAGCATCAGACACCGAAGTGCTAGCATTCTGCCCTCTGAACATGAGGACGATAACAGAGTCTGATTTCTAGGTTGTTACAACTCACTCCTTCGGACAATCCTGGTAAGGCAGCTTGGTGAAAGCAAAGCACATAACTAAAGCTGAACGAAGAACCCCCGTTAGCAGCCCTGGGAGGATTTGCTGTGAGCAACTATTTGGGCAATTTATCATGGAGTTTATACAGTCACCATTTTTTTCAAGCCAGGAAAAGAAAATGAGATTTACGGGATCACATAGGATACCTGTGAGCTGGATTCATGGAAACAAAAATATTTATCACTGTAATAGCAGCTACTATTTTCAGTTTTGTTCTATTTTCTGAAAAGGTATTAACTGTAAGCTGCAGAAAATATTCAACCTGAATTTGGCATATTTGCCATTTTTAACTTCACTTTGGAAAACACTGTGAAACAAGAAGGAGTGGAAAAGACTAGATTTCCCACATCTATCTTGGGTCATTCGAAACAAACAAAATTGCAGATTATAGTTTAACCAACAAATTAGCCAATACTTGCCAACATTAATCCACAAGTCTAAAGGTTTTGTCAATGCAAGACAGACTTGAAATTTTCACAGAAAAAGATAACTGAGTTCTTCAAAGAAACCTGCATCCAAAGTTTATAATTCTACTTTAAATAATCTAGCTTTGTGTCTTAAAAATAAATTATAATCTAGCATGCATTAAAAGACTATACTTACCCAGCCATGTTTATCATCCCAGATAGATTTACATTCTCAGTGCAGTAACTGAAATCTACTCTAACAAGTCTCAGATATTTTATAGAATTCCCAAAGTAAAATCAATTCATCAGAAGAAGAAAAGAGAGAGGGAGTAAAGGAAGGAAGGAAGGAAAAAAAGAGAGGGAGGAAGGGAAAGAAAAAGAGCGGATATGCCTCTACGTTCAGAGTTAAAAGGTTTTTTTTTAAATGGTAAATCTAACTTCAAAAGTATATGAGAATTTGATTTTGAGTTTCCTTATTCAAATTATTGTATTATCCTAGTAATTTTGAAGATGTGAGGAGTTCTTTATGTTGCTGTTCTGTGAACTGACACTTTTAAAAAAAAAAAAAAAAGAATCCATGAATCTACTGGTAAATTGAGGTAATACTTGGTAGAGAAAAGACGCATTTAATAATAGTTGCTACAAGTAATACTTCACACTATACCCCTGTTAGGGGATGTCTGAGCATTACAAAAAATAAAAATAAAAACTGCCCACACAGCTGTTAGATTGGCTACACTTTCTTCTGAGTGTAGTAACCTGCAATTTTTTCTACATCTCAGACCTGCCTAGTTACAAGAGAAACCTTAGCGTCTTCCTTCTGCCTCACAATCCTATACTTTCCTCCAACCCCCTGCTCTTTTAGAAAATGAAGTGATTCATAATTTGCCAACATATTAAATATATTTCAGTTTTCTCTAAGCAAACAGACTCACCTCTTCTTTTCCACTATTTGGCACTTTGCAATACACTTCTCCTGTTGATGGATCGTAAGAATCGATATATGAGTGACAAGGTAAAAATTTTCCATCAATGAAGTTTTCCAACATCAAAAGTTCCATGGTTCCAGACCTAATAAGAAAAAGTGCTGCCTTTCCCCTTCACTGAGTTGTCCCCAACTTTGCCAGTAAAGCTGAGTTGTTCTCCCCTTTTCCAGTTCCAGTATTCTATATCCAATATCCCAAGAGCCAATCAGGAAAGTGGGAGGAGACCTAACACCTTCAGAGAGCATTCCAGCCTCCAAACTAAAACAGCTCTCAAATATTTCACAGACTTCCAGCACATTGCGAGAAATGGATAACACTGAGTTAAACTAACGTGATCACAGCCCTTAAAATCATTCAAGGTGGGCTGGGGATATAGCTCAGTTGGTAGA
>JAJEJO010000368.1:702018-723811 GCA_020662805.1 Glaucomys volans
CAATACCATCCATACAATCTCTACATGGTTGGCGGGGCTAAAATACATTTACCAAAGGGCATTCTCTGCAAAAAAAACCAACTGCAAAAACCCCCAACAACCAAAAAAAAAAAAAAAAAAAAAAAAAAAATCATTCAAGGCATCTGTGTGTATGATTTTATTCAATTCACCCAATAAATGGTTCACTGTTCATTGATTAAGTGCCAAAACATGATGCAAGTCCTTTTCATGGATTTCCTCGCTTATTCCACACAATAATCTTCCATGAGATGAATTAATATCATTACTTCCCCTCTTTTAGACAAAGAAACTGAGCTTCTTCAGAGAGGAAGAGACAATGTGTCCCAGGCCACATAGTTAGCAAGGAATGAACCTTAGAACACTGGTCTTCAGATCAGGTGCTGCTTCCTCAACACCCCACTGCTCTCATCCCCGGTGAGTAAAGACAGACACCTCTTTCCATTGCTCTTTGGTTGTTTTTTGCTGTTTTGTTTTTGTTTTGCTTTGTTTTTGTTTTTCGTTTGGGCTGCCTTTCTCTCTGAAAACCTCTCTCCCCACCCCAAAACCAGGGCTGGAGCAGCAGCTCATGTCTTCCCAGATGTGCCATGGAAATGCATGCAAGCCCCAAAGCGTAGGATACACAGAGCAAACCAGGCATTTGATAAGCAAAAGATATAAACAAGCAATTCATAGCCAAGGGACTGTGAATAGCTAACCAGTGTATTAGTGGATGCTCAGCCTCATTGATAATCAGAGAAGGTGAACTCCAAAGAGGTGTCCCTCTGGATTATCAGACTCAAGAGCATTTTTTTTTTATATATATTTTTGAGCCAAGTGCAGTGGTGCACACTTTTTTTAAAATAGTTTGCTTGAGTTTAGGTGGACGCAATATCTTTATTTTATTTTATTTTTATGTGGTGCTGAGGATTGAACCCAGGGCCTCACACATGCTAGGCAAGCACTCTACCACTGAGCCACAACCCCAGCCCTCAAGAGCATTTTTAAAGGTTAACATCCACTTTGTGGGGTATGAGGAGAAGCACAGGCATTGCCACTCCATTGCTTGGGGTTCACAGAACAGTGGGGGGGTGGGCAAGTTGCCAGTGTCTACATGCAAATGTGTTTGCTTTTTGTCCAGTCATTCCCCTTCATGGAATCACCCCTACAGAATAACTTGCTCATGGAGAAGTTGGTAAGCTGTTAGACATTATTTTTTAGGATAATTAAAAAATTGAAATCTATCAGTAGTTGAATATTATAATTGTTTGATCCATAATAAGGAATGTTACTTAGCCATTAGAAGTGCACACCTGAAATTTCAGCTACTTGGGAGGCTGAGGAAGAGACTCACTTGAGCCCAGGAGTTTGAGGTCAGCTTGTGCAACAGAACAAGACCCCATCTAAATATAAATGTGAAAATAAATACATGTTTATGTGTGTATGTATGAGAGAGAGAGGGAGGGAGGGAGGGAGGAAGGAGGGAGGGAGGGAGGGAGGGAGGAAGGAAGGAAGGAAGAAAGGAGGGAAGGTAGGTAGTAGGTGAATAATATGTATGGTACAATCTCTTTGGATGCCTATATAGTTGAGGAGATTAAGAAGGAAGCTTTTTACTCTACATATTTTGATTGCTTGAATATTTATGATGAACCCACATTAACATGATACTTTTATAGTTATAATTTAGTTGAATGTTGACCCCAGTGACTTGCCCTACAGAGTGCTCTGTGAACCCTAGTCAGTATTCTAAGGTTCATTATCAGAAAGGAACCTTGGCTGCCTGTGTACCTCCTCAGGTCCTGCCTCCTTCCATCTTTTTTTTTTTTTTTCATTACCCACAAAATATTTATTGAGTTCTTATGATGTTCAGGACATTTTTTTTCTGGGCAAAATGATCCCAAAATTATGGGCCCAAAATTGCCCCCATGAAAATTAGATTTTACTTGAAGAGTTAAAACATGCTCACTCATAGATAATTAATCATACAGAGTCACTAACATGAGTATAGGAGAAGGAACGAAAGTCATATCATAAGAGTGGAGAGGAGTAAGATCTGATCCATCTTTGTCTTTCTAGATAAGTCTACAAAATTCTTGCTAATCATAGATACAAAGCAATAGGCAACCCATCCCCATGCAGCTAAACTTCAGGCCTCTCTAAAAAGTATCTACGATGCTTTGCCAAACAAAAAACACACTTTCTGAGTTTTTCTTGTTGTAGCTCAAACCCCTGCAGAAACTTTGGAAATGTAGCTTATTTTATTTAATATAAACACAATTTTGGGAAGGGCTCCCTTTTCCCAGTAAAAAAGAGAAAAGTAATATAAAGATGAACATTTTTTTCCTCAGCTTAAAGTTCTTAACATTTCCTTTTCCAGGTTACCCTTTCTTTTCTTGTATCTCATGTTAATGGTTTTTTATCATGTTGCTTTACTTTTTTGGAAACCCTTTCCTGACTCCTTTTTAGACATTGGTCATATATAAATAAATATATATGATCAGGGATAAATAAATCATCAGGGTTCCCTCAGAACCCAGAAACTTCAGTAGGTTTTTCAAAGTTGAATACAAGGAAAGGTTTGCACAGATGTCAGAGGGCTGAAAGGGCTGCTGAGGTCACCCAGATGTTAGCAGCCGCAAAAAGCAGTCACCATTCTTTAGACTGGGGTCAAAAAGGAAGAAGCAGCTGCCAGAACACAGAAGCTTGAAGGAAGGCACCTGTCCTTGTCCTAGCTGATGCTGTCTCCTGAAGGCCTACATGTGGCTGTGGCTGGAGGCTGGAGTAGGAACTTCAGCTGTGGCTGGAGCCACACCCGTGGGGACTTGAGCCAGAGCTGGTCCTTTAACCCTCTTCCTCCTTCAGGTTCTTTCTAGGGCCTCCCACTGGCAGAAAGCCAGCTGTGATGGATGTGAGGAATATGGTTTGCGGGTGCCAGGCCAGGCTCCCAGGAGAAAAGACTGAGAGGTGGGCCTGGAGATGTGATGGTCAGTAACATTACAGATTCTGAAGCCCACCGCCTGGGCCTCTCACTGCCAGCTCCTGATGTCCTCTTTGCTCCTGCAGAACCTTCAGGTTCCCCCAAGCACTTCAAGCTCAAAAACAATGCATCAGCTGTCCCTTTACCCAACTACTTAATTGATCTTTGTCTCACCCAAAATATAGAGGGAAAAAAAATCTGATTGTATGACTGGAGCAACTCAGACTAATGTTGGTTGATTAAGCAGAATATTCATCTTCTAATGTAGTTCTTAATGAGTCACAAGATTCTAATCAGGGGCTTAAGGGACAACTCTGCGGAAAGGAGCTTTTCGGGCTCACGCAGGGGCTGCCTTCTGCCACTTCACAGCAGAAGAGGGTCAGACACCAGACTCAGTGCTTTTGAAAAGTACTTGATACTTCTTGGAACGCCCCACCAGGAGCAGGCCTCGCTCTGGGCAGGAACATACTAGTGGCCTCTGCCCTTTTGTTTTCCTTAGGGTAGGGGCCTTCACCTTACACGTCCCTATGTTCTGGCAGCCCTGTTTCGACCACAGTGAAACTATTTGATCCCACCTTCAGGTCAATCACAGGCCTCACTCTGCAGCCAGGGCTCTGTGGATGTGGAGATGCTGGAGGATACAGCATTGGGCCCCCAGGAGAACCTGGCCATGTCCTCTGACTCCAGTCATTCCTGAGCTATGACCTGCTCGGAGCCCTCCAAGCCTTCTCTCTAAGCTTAGTATCAACCTTCCTCTTTTTGTTCCCCCTAAAGAGTCATGAAATCCTGTATCTGGGTCTAGGCATTGAGACCCTACTTCAAAGTCATGCCACCTGCCTTACCGTACATCCAGGCACCACCTGCTCCTGAATTTCGTGGGCAGCACTGTCTGCCCTCCGGTGCACACCATGCTCAGTACACATTTACTCTTGTTGTGTCCCTTGAATACCATGCTAACCCTTGGGTGATTCATACTTCATTAGCAGCGATTGAACTGCCCACCACATCCCAAAAGGTGGATCATGTGCCTGAGACTACACAGTGAGGACAGGGAACTCAAGATCTTGAGCTCACCTGGAAAAAATATAAATGTGAGGTATTAGGTATACTAAGGGGCTGGGGTTATAGCTCAGTTGGTAGAGTGCTTGCCTCACAAGCACAGGGCCCTGAGTTCAATCCCTAGCACCACAACAAAAAAAAAAAAAAAAAAAAAAAAAGTATACTAAGATTTAAAGAGAACTAATAGTTCTAGAGTATTCCAGGAGATGATAAGGTGCTTTTACCTCACAGATAAACATTACTGTTTTTGAAAGTGGTGAGCAAGCAATCCTGACTTAGAGCTCTGAAGTGTTCTGGAGCTCTGAACTACCCATTAGGCTGCATATTAGCAGTACAAATTAGTGGGTTTCACTGTCATTTCCATAATGCATGTCATATTTTAATCATATCTATCCTTCCTCTGTGCCTCCTTTGCCCTCCTTTTGCTCCTCTTCCTCTTCCTTAATATTCCTCTTTTACTTTTATGTCATCTTTTTTCCCCATTTTTTTAGTTTCCAGATGAGAAAATCTGAGACTTTCTTTCAGTGTCTGACTTAGCTTAACGTGATGAACTCCAACTCCATACATTTTCCTGGAAATGACATTGTACTCTTTATGGCTGAATAATATTTCATTGTATATAATGTCATATCATATCACATCATATTTCATTTATTCATTCATCTGTTGACAGGAACCTAGGCTGTTTCCTTCACAATAAAGATAGGTATGCAGGTATATCCTATATGCCAGTTTCATTTCCTTCTAGTGGACACCCAGAAGTGGTGTAACTGGATCATTGGGTAGTTCCATTTTTAGTTGTTTGATGAACCTCCATACTGTTCTCTGTATGGCTAGACTAGTTACAGAGAGCAATGTATTTGGAATGGATTAAGATTTAACTTATAGAACTGGAAAATGAGCCAGAAAAGTTGAGGTTATGGGCTGCTTGATCAATGGCAGGGGTGGGAGGGAGTATGGAATTTCTCTAGCCCCTAGGCACCAGAGCTTCAGGACAAGTCAGAGAACAGCCACAACCTCACCATAGCAGGAACAAGGAGGGTTAGAGGATTTTTGGCTTCAGTGGGTGAAATGTTAATGGGGTTGAATGGACAGTAATAATCTATACATTATATTTAATTTTGATGGCTATATTGTGATTATGCAGGAGAAGATTCTTCTTTATAGGAAATACATATTCAGGATATTCAGAAGTGATGTACCATCATGAAGCAACATACCCAAAGGTTTAGAAAAATGTTCTTTGTACCGTACTTGGAACTTTCCCAACCATTTGCTTAAAATATTTTCCAAAACTTTTTAATACAAAAAGTGGAATCATATCATATGCACATACTCATACCACAAATATATAAAGGCAGAGTGATGGATTTGGATATTTGTTGGTAATGTTCTAATTCATTAGAAAAATAAGTTCATGGTTTTTTTACTGTTCTTAATCTACACATGAATTATATGTCATTTTGCTTATATCAAGTATTATATAATAAAAATTAAAGAATGCATATGTATAATAGACCTTTAAAAATAGTTTGTATTTAGAAAAACACAGCACCCCATTTCTCATCATTAGTGTCTTATATTAGTGTAGTAGTTTGCCACAATTGAGGAACCAATAGTGATACATTACTGTGAACCAATGTTCAAAGTTAACTCCTATTCCCTTAGTCTTAACCTAATGTCTTTCTGTTGCAGAATCTCATTCATGATGCCACATTACATTGGCTCCTCTCAGCAATGAGTTTCTCAGATTTCCCTTGTTTGATGACCTTCAAAGGTTTGATGAGTATTGGTCAAGAATTTGGTAGGATGACCTTCTGGAATTTGCTTGATGTTTTTCTTACAGTTAGATGGGTTATGAGTTCTTGAGAGGAAGACCACAGAGGTAAAGTGTCATTTCCACCCCATCAATACATATACTGGTTCCTATAATCAACATGACATCGTCATTGATGTTATCCTTGATCACTGTCTGAGGTAGTAGGTAGGTTTCTCCACTATAAAATTAGTTTGCCTTTTCAATAATTTCCTATACTGCCCTCTTGGGAAAGAAGTCACCAGGCTCCAGCCACACTTTAGAGTGAGGACTAATGCTCCCCCTCCTCGAGGGCAGAATATCTACCAAGAACAATTTGGAATGCTTTTCCAAGGGAGACCTGCCTCTTCTCCCCTGCCTTTATTTTTTTATGTTAGCATGAACCCATAGATATATTTTCCTGAGGTGAGTGGTTTTGTTTCTTTTCTAGGTTTTTCCAATGAAATGATTGTTTAGCTAATTTTTCTGTATGTTGATTAAAAAAATCAGGTTATCCTTAAATGTTTTACAAATGTTGTACAAATACACACCTATACACATACATTATATACTTACATACACATAATATATGTGTTACATATAACATGTATATGCATTACACATATTTTTAGTTTTTACTTTGTTGACTTGTATGTTTTGCTTTCTCAAATGATTTGAGAGGACACATAAATTAAAATATGCAAATTACAACAGGTTGAGAGGGTGGGAAAATACACTTTGGGAAGAATGGAAAATAAGGGCATGCAAACCAGAAATGGGGGTAAGGACAGTTTATAAAATGCTTAAGACACTGCACAGTTTTGGGGCTGAGGCAATTGGCTGTAAGCTTCCTAGCAGTCAAAACTGAGGGAACTTTCATCAGTGTGCAGCTTTCTTAAGGTTCACAAGTAGTGTAGAATTTTCATTTTCATTTTTTTCTAAATGTCTTAATTTTTTCTCTTATTAGCAGTTAAGTGTCTTTTAAACTCCATATAATTAAGATATTATTCATTCTTTTATTCTACTTTTATTACATGGGACCTGTGAACATCATGTGGTTCATAATGAGGTTTTATTTGTCACTAACACTGTTCCCACATTTAAAATAGAAATTTCATAAGGTGTTAAGGAAATAAATCTAAGAACAGGTAAAATTTCTTAGATAAAAATGTCAGTATGCTTTCACCCATAGGATGACACAGAGATTTCACAGCATGAATATATTTTGTTAAAATTACCTTGGTTTGACATCTGGCTTATAGGCTTCAAGGCCTGATCTTGCCAATGCACTCATAGGTCCATTTAGCAAAATTCATGAGACTTATGATACATAACAAAAAATTTTCAATTTATTTATATGCTATGAGAAATAACTCTCAGAAAACCCAGATTCTTCAGCCATTTCCTGGCATACTTTTCTTATGATTCAACTCTTTGAATTGCCAAATAAACTTGTAAATGAAATATCCAAAGTTCACATATCAGCACATCTATCTTCGTTTTAAGCAGAACAACTGAGCTCAGACATAGAGAGTTATGTACAAATGAGGAATAAGAAAGGAAATTTAAAAAATTTAAATTCAACAGTATTTAAATCTGAGCATGATGTATCCCCCTCATTGGGTGGCCTGGCCAAGGAATTCAAGGAGCCTTCTTTTCCAACCAGGGTGCTTTGGTTTGACTTTGTGTGTCCCTTCCACATTTATGTTGAAATTTAACCCTCAGTGCAATAATATTAGCAGGGGACCCTTGGGTGATTATGTCCTAGAGGTTCTTCCCTTGTGCATGGAATTAATACCCTTATAAAAAGAATGTGAGAAAGCAGTGGTGTCCCTTGGACCCTTCTGCCATTGGAGGACACCATACTTGTACCTTTAGCATGGGAGGATGCTGCAAGAGGCATCCTCCATGAAGCAGGGAGCCCTCACCAGACACTGAATCGGCCTACACCCCAATCTCGAACTCCCCAGTCTCCAGAATAATAAATTTTTCATGCAACTAATTACCTACTTTAAGACGTGTGTGTGTGTGTGTGTGTGTGTGTGTGTGTGTGTGTTCATTCCAGGAACTTGAATATATTCATATATATTCATTACGGGAACTTGAATGGGTAGAAGGTGTTGGTGTTTGTTTTTCAAGATTCCACGGATAACCACTTTCTTATGGATTAGCACAGACTTGAACTTTTTGAAGATAATCTGCTACTTCCATTTTCTGTTTTAATAAATTCCTGTTCCTATGTAGATCTGACATTTCACTCTGATGAGTTAGGATCTTTGTCTTTGGTATTCTGCAATTTCACTACAATGTCTTTAGACGTGGATTTGTTTTTATTTACCATGCTTGGAATAGGTTTACTTCTTCTATTTGTGGATTTTCTTTCATTAGTTCTGGAAAATTTTTAGCTAATATGACTAAATATTCTTGTACATGCATTCTCTGTATTCTCACTTTCTAAAGTTAATTTTATATAATATATGCCTTCTCATATAGTCTTCATTCAACTTTTTTCATATCTTTATTTCTTTGTGCTATATTGTGGCTAAATTTTCTCATCTATGTTCTGTCACTAATTCTTACTACATTTTAGTGGTACCTAATTTATTTAATCTATTAATTTTAGTTTATGTATACTTTTCACCTCTAAAATTATATTTGGTTGATTGTAAAACATGTCTGCTAATTTTTTTATAGTCTTGTCTATTCACATTTCCACTTCTTTAGCAAATGTTAGAGATTTACATTTAGAGTTTTAGATTTACATTTACATCTAGAGATTTAGATATTTCATCCAGCTATTTTATATTCTGTAACTAATCATTCTAGTATAGTCCAAGACCAGGAGCTATACCTGTTTAAGACATTCTAAAGCTGCAAGATAAATACATGTCAGTGGGATGATCACTGAGTTGATTTTATAACATTTAACTCTTGAGAATAAGTGTTATTTATCTCATCAAGTTCTAAGAAAACTTGAATTAGTTATAATAAGTGCATTCTCTTTGCATATATTCTTTGTATTCTTTCTGCTTTGGCGTTAAAGTCCTCTACAAACTTAGTTTGCATGATCTATAAGGTAATGTTAGGAGAATGCTGTCAGTAATTGTAACTGTGTCTATTTTTTTTTTTTTTTTTGTACTGGGGTTTAATGCAGGGGCACTTTACCACTGAGCTACATTCCCATGCCTTTTTGTTTTTCATTCTGAGAGAGGGTCTTGCCAAGTTACTAGGCTGGCCTCAAACTTGTGATCCCTCCAAGTTTCTGGGATTACAGGTATGTGTCACTGCACCTGGCAGTTCTTTAATTTCTAATAAATTTTCATTATGCATTTTGATAGTTTCAATTTTATGCCCATTGTTCATTATACCTCTTAACAATATGAAATGTTCTTGATCTTAATTTTTTATTTGCTTGCTTTAAATTCATAGCCCAATATTAATAGGTATTCCTGATTTCTGCAGAGGCAGTGGTCATGCCTCAGATGTAAATTCAAATCAAGACTTTGTGATCTATTTACTACTTATCAATTCCTCTGTGCCTCAATTGTCTTCTTTATCAGCTGATATTAATAACTGTCTTGGGGCTGGGATTATGGCTCAGTGGTACAGCATTTGCCTCTCACGTGTGAGGCACTGGGCTCCACCCTCAGCACCACATAAGATAAATAAATAAAGGTATTTGTTCATCTACGACTAAAAATAAATTTTTTAATTAAAAAATGCTTGCTTCATATAATTATAGATGTCATTAAATGAACTAGTGTATGAAACTTGCCTAATACATAGTAGACACTCAACCAGTTATTTTTGTGCTCCTTTTTCAATCCATCTATAATTTCAGGCATATTTTTTGTAAATATCATTAGGCAGTTTGTGCCTACCATTTTAAAAGAAAAATCCAAACTACTTTCATCTATTATAATTGCTGCCCCAAACTACTTTCATCTATTATAATTGCTACCTGTGCCTTCATTTGATTAACTTTGATATTTTCTATCAAAGTTAATTAAATTGCTTTGTTTTTGTCTTCTGCACTGATATAAAGAGTTGTATTAATTCCATTAGTGGTTACCTTAGTCTTAAAACTTTATGGATTGTCAGAATAACAAATAACACAGTCCTATGTCATGTATAACTAATTAGAATTAAAAAATAAAAAACACAGTCCCTTTATGAACTATAAGTAACTGAATGCCTTTTCTTCTGCTTCATGCCTTCATACCTAGAGAGATAATTCATTCATTTTCATTATTTTGTCTTACAATTATACTATAACTACATTATGAATTTACTTCTACATATTTAAGTGGTTTCCATGTGAGGGAGCACATTCTGACAGCAAAGAGCTAGCTTGGCACTCACAGGTAGGCCAGGGTGTTCTCCTGCTGAACATTACTAATTTCCAAATCTCTGACCAAAAAAGTGAGCTACTGTTACCATACCAACGTGCAGACAGAAAGTCACTGTGCAAACTATAAGAATGATTAAACAACTCCCTCTTGTGGCTCACCTGAGGGACTTCTGCTTCTTTCCAGTATTCCAACCTTCTGTGTAAAAATGAAAGTACCCTACTTTTGGACAGCATTCAATACAGAAGAAACCCTCCCCCATATGAGCCCTCCACCAAACTGACTGTACATGCTCAAACTCTATAACAAACCCTTCCTTGCATCTTCTTACTGAGAAGTACCTACAATTCTGATGGTTTGCAGTCTCTCTTTTTGCAATGAGCATCAACAAAACTAACCGTGACTACACTTGTATCCTGGTGGTCTCTGATGATACTAACCATTTTCAATTCTCTGAACATAACATTCAAATATTATTTCAGAGTCACCAAAGTAGTATATTTGGTTGTTCAATAAAAAAGTTTTTATAGGGGTTCCACATCTGTGATGATGGAACAAAATGGGTTAAGGTTTTGAAATACCTCTTTATGATCCAAGTATTTTTCAGTCCTCTCCCATCTCTTCACCTTCTGCCAGGGCACCTGAGGCTTCCTGACCCTTGTCTATGAACATCAGAGCTGGTGTGAAGTTGTGCATTGCAATTCCTCTAATTCGAAGTTGAAAAGCTTGAGGCAGTTTAACCTATTCTTTCTTTGCAGGTGATTCTTTTAGTAGCTTTGTTTTGTTTACAATTTTTAAATTGTCAACAAAAATGTCGTTTAACCTCTTTGTAACTTTTATATAAAAAACAATGCACTCTCTTGTGCAAACTTTGGGTGTTTCTAACTTAGTCTATCTGAATTCTAGCAGGGGTTTCTGCATTCTAGCAGAAGGTCAGCTTCTGTATTAATTCTACCTTTTACAATCTATTCCATACAGCCTTCAAGGAATATTTGAATCTAGGATTTAGGTTCCCTTTAGTCTCTTGTAACCTATTACAATTCTTAACACACTAGCATTCTCTTACATCTTAGATACCAAGTAACAGCTATTTAAAGAAAACATATTTCCCACTGCAAAACTGAAAGTCTTGTTTCTTTGTGCTCAGAACACTAATCTTTACATAGTGCATATTTTTGCACAGACCTGTTATTCTATTTCTTCAGTATTTTTAAATAAAAATATATCCAAGCCAAGTTGTTGGACAGCAAGATGTATACATCATCCTCTACTCCCTGACAGCCGACTTGAGTGCTACTAGAATCCCTGGCAGCCAGCTGACCTCTGGTTCCCTTCCTGGATGAAAGCACATTTCAGTCTTCCAGATTTCCAGAGGTGTGTGGCCTGGCTGGCTACCGTCAGCTTTGATCCACTCCCCCTATTCTCACTGGTATGGCTCTTCTTATTAGAAATGTATGGAATCTAAGGATTATTTTTTTTAGTGTTAATAAATTTTTTGTTCTTTTTAATTATAAATGACAGTAAAATGTATTTTGACATATTATACATACATAGAATATAAATTCCCATTTTTGTGGTTGTACATAATGTGAAATTACACTGGTCACGTATTCATATAGGAACATAGGAAAGTTACATCCGATTTATTCTACTGTCTTTCCTATTCCCATCCCCTTTTCCCTTCATTCCCCTTTGTCTAATCCAAAAAATTTCTACTTTTCCCTCCCCCCACTTACTATGTTAGCATCTGCATATCAGAACATTTGACCTTTGGTTTTTGGGGATTGGCTTATTTCACTTAGCATGATAGTCTCTAGATCCATCCATTTACTGGCAAATGACATTTTATTCTTCTTTATGGCTAATATTCCATTATGTATATATACCACATTTTTTTTTTATCCATTTATCTGTTGAAGGGCACCTAGATTGCTTCCATAGCTTCACTACTGTGAATTGAGCTGCTATAAACACTGATGTGGCTGTGTCACCACATCCATTATGCTGATTTTAAGTCCGTTGGGTACAAACAAAGGAGTGGGATAGCTGGGTCAAATGGTGGATCTATTCCAAGTTTTCTGAGGAATCTCCATACTGCTTTCCGTAATGGCTGCACCAATTTGCAGCCCCACCAGCAATGTATGAGTGTACCTTTATCCCCACATCCTCACCAACATTTGTGGTTGCTTGTATTCTTGATAATTATCATTCTGAGTGGAGGGAGATGAAATTTCAGTAAGTGTTAATTTGCACTTCTCTAATTGCTAGAGATTTTGAACATTTTTTCATGTATTTGTTGATCATTCATATTTTTCTTCTGTGAAGTGTCTGTTCAGTACCTTTGCCCATTTATCAGTTGGGTTATTTGCTTTTTTGTTGTTAAGTTTTTTGAGTTCTTTATATATCCTAGAGATTAATGCTCTGAGGTGCACGTGGCAAAGATTTTCTCCCATTCTATAGGCTCTCTCTCCATGTTCTTTTTGATTGTTTCCTTTCCTGTAAAGAAGCTTTTTAGTTTGATACAATTCCACTTATTCTTGATTTTACTTCTTACACTTTAGGAGTCTTGTTGAGGAATTTGGCTCCTAACCCAAAATGATGGAGATTTGGGCCTACGTTTTCTTCTAGTAGGTACAGTGTCTCTAGTCTAATGCCTAGGTCCTTGATCCACTTTGAGTTTTGTGCAGGGTGAGAGATAGGGGTCTAATTTCATTTTATTACATATGGATTTCCAGTTTGACCAGAACCATTTGTGGAAGAGTCTATCTTTTCTCCAATGTATGTTTATAGTGTCTTTGCTGAGATATCTGTACTTACATGGGTTTGTCTCTGTGTCTTCTATTCTGTACCATTGGTCTACATGTCTGTTTTGGTGCCAATACCATGCCGTTTTTGTTACGATAGCTCTGCAGTATAACTTAAGGTTTGGTATTGTGATTCCTCTAGCTTCACTTTTCTCACTCAGGTTGCTTTGGCTATTCAGGTTGCTTTGGCTATTCTACTCTTATTTTTCCAAAAAATTTCATGAATGCTTTTTCTATTTCTATGAAGAACATCATGGGAATTTGAGTAGGAATTGCATTGTCTGTATAGTGCTTTTGGCAGTATGGCTATTTTGACAATATCTATTCTGCTTATGTTGATGGGATTTTTTTTTTTTTTTTTGCGGGGGGCAGGGGGTTACTGGGGATCAAACTCTGGAGCACTTGACCACTGAGCCACATCCCCAACTCTATTTTGTATTTATTTAGAGACAGAGTCTCACTGAGTTGCTTAGCACCTCCTTTTTGCTGAGACTGGCTTTGAACTCATGATCCTCCTTCCTCAGCCTTCCAAGCTGCTGGGATTACAGGCATGTGCCATTGCACCCAGCTTGATGAGATTTTAAATATTGCTAGTTTGGTGGTAAAAATCTGCCCCACTGGATTATTTCACCAGTGCAAAACCTGCCTCCCTCTCTTACTGCATGGTATTTCTGAATTGGCAGGGTAGGGAATGTCATTTACAAGTTTAATTACCTTTACTCAGGAGAATCTTTTATAAAGCATAATTTTACATCAGTATTATTGGCATCTCCTCCTACCTAGTCCCTTCTGCACTGTCTCCAGAGCATACTCCTCCTCGATGCTCTCACACTGTCAATTCTCCTTCACAGTTTCTGGTCCTGAAAGACCCTTGCCTGGACTGTCAGCCCTCTGAAGACCTGAGCACCGAGCTTTCTCCTGTGCCTGGGACCAGAAAGGCTCTGAACTAGGTGAGGAAGAAGGGAATGTTTTCTTGCTCATATATTTCTATAGATAGTTCAGAAAAAAAAATGGGAAAATGATAAACCTGTTAGTTTTTAATTGGGCCTTCTAATCTCTATTTTTAACTCTATAATCTTCACTAATTTCTGTATATTAGGGTCTATAATTCTTATTTCTACATGAAAAAGTCCATTATTAATATTTCTGTTAAAAAAACCTGGACTATATTATAAAATGAAAAGATCCTGACTAATGTTCACAACTATGTAAAATACTAAATATGCAGAGGCAGAAAAGAAGTACATCAAAATGTTACCAGCAGTTATGTATAGGTGAAAGAACTATGGGTGAATTTTATAATTTCTTATATTTTCTGTATTCTCCAAAGTTTATGAAAAGCAAATGATGCAGTTTAACAATAGTAAAAGATTATTATTGATTTGCATATCCATTAAAGGAACAAAGATTAGGTTTAGAAATAGTTTTCTAAAACTTTTCTCATAAGATAGGTTCAGATAATGTCATAAATGAATGTGTAAAAAACACGTAAGTCCAAATACAGTATGGTGATATTTTCAAGCAAAGCTACACCAGAGGTAACTGATCCATAGAGTCTCACAAGGAGTCAAGGTCAGAGGACAAAGTGAAGGTCAGATTTAATAGTCAAACCCTGAAAAGGAAGTCAAGAAATACCCGAAGCAAAATGACAAAATGGATATACTATTTTGCCTGGATGAAAATGCTGGAACGAGGAAATCGTATCACAACCAAACGTGGGCATGCTTGTTGTACCATGTTATTAACACCAACCATCCACTGCCAGCCTCTTCTCCCACAGTGGTTCCTTTCAATAAGTTTACCACTCCCTTCAACAACAATTCATTGTAAACATACTACAAATAAAAAGATCATACTTTACCACAATTTAAAGGGGAAGAAATGAATAAATGCATCCATTTTGTCTACTACTACTACCACTAATTGATGCTAAATTCTTAAAAATCTTCATCCTACCATGGTCTTATATAATATACATAATTTGTTCTATTCTTGCTAGTTCCCCAATCCACTTCCCCTTAATAGCACCCTGAATTTTGATACTCCAACTCTGTGCTTTGAATTATGTTCATTTCATATCCCACTATTGAAGACACCCCAAGGAGGGAACTAAAACCTAATCATAGTCATTGATGAAAATGGTTCTAGGACTTCTGGAAAAGACATGCTCTTTTGCTCTGTCCTTGCCTGGGATGGAGGGTTGAAGGACACAGTGTGGAATTCCCATATCCTGTCAAGAACCTGGCATTGCAGGGGGATTGATTCTATATGGAGCCTGGAAGCAAAACCAACACTGGAGCTAGGAGAGTAGAGATGAGACCTTAGAGACACTGTGAGAGCTACCTCTAAATTTTTAAAGTCATGTAAGTCAAAAAATTTTCTTTGCTGCTTAAATCACTTTGTTAGGTTTCTGTCACATCCATCTGTTAAATTCCTAATTTTCATAATACATAAATAAAACATCTTCTTGGCTCAGCACAATTACTCTGAAGTGAAGACACATCCTTTAGTAAAGAAATGTACTATGTAGGTTGTCCACTTGGTGATCATCCATCAAGCAGCACACCTATGATCTGTGCACTTTACTATATGGATGTTATTCTTCAACTAAGAAGAAACATTGTTGCATTTGGTACACGACCAATATACAAAATCATACCATTTTCTAATAACAACAAAAAAAGGGTAATCATAAATAGTCCCTCAGATGAGAGTCTCAGCTTAGTGGAGGACAAAATCTACTTTAACATTCCTTATACCTAGGAGGCAGCCCAACAAAGACTTGTCAAATAAGCAAACCCTTTCTTTAAAGTTTCTTTAAACTTTAAAGAAAAATATGACTCTTACTCAAAGAGGACCCATAATCTCTAAGGTATGTAGGATACAGAAATAGTTATCATATATTTAAGTCTAACAGTGAGAATGGGAAAACGAAGTTGTGGTTACAAATGGGTGAGACTAAATTTGATTTGTTGTTAGGATAAAAAGCAAGAATTCATGAGAAAAACCCAGGAAACTCTTGAGTGAAAAAGATCCCACAAAACCCCAAGTCATATTTTGTGATAATCACAGAGATTTCATAAATGTCTAAGGAACAAAACACATGTTGCATTATGCTTAAACTAAGGCATTTTATTAGCTGGTTTTACAACTTAAATAAAATCTTGATCACCAAAGGAATAGCTTCCACTAATTCAAAACTATACTTTCAAGATTTGCTAAAGGGGGGACATTTTTTTGCTCAACACAAAATACCTTTATTATAGCCTTCAGCAAATCTTAGAGTTAACTAGGAAAAAAAAGTTAACTCAAATATCTACTACCTCAAAAGCCCAATTTTGTTCTTTTCCTTAAAACAGGTTTAGTACAATTGAATGAAAAGAGAAAACTGCAAATAGTTTGTGATTTGGCTGGAAGTAGTCTATATCATGATAATTTCAATATCTTCTAATACTATTTCTGATACTTTCCATAAATCCTAGCAAAGTAAATCCACTTGCTAAGTGGGAAAGATGGGTTCTTAAATGAAAGTGCAATATTAGCCTTTCTTTGCTTGTTGGCAGCTTGAAATTTTTCAGGAGTGATACTTAATACTTCTTTGTAGCTATTTATAGTTTTAATTTTTCTTTCTCATTAAAAAATATCAATTGCACATTGTTTCTTTAACTTCATAACAGGATTCTTTAAAATCAGTGGTTAGGTATTTCCATTTGGAATCATGGTAGAAATTCAGAAACATCATTCCTTTATCTGTAAAAGAGAAAAAAATATATTTGCTATAATTTAGTGAACTGCATTAATGAGAATAACAATAAAAAAGAGAAAATGACAGTGAAATGATTATTACATCAAGAGGAAATTTTTTTCTCTTTTCTAGTATGTTTTTCTCCCTTCCACATTCAGGCTATTTCTAAGGTTTATTCTAATATCTCCATTATTTTCCACAAGAAATTGACACAGTTTTTGAATGTTTCTTTATAAAGAATGCCTTCACAGATTAAACATGAGATTGATGACAAGGATGATATTAGCTAATATTATTGAATATAGTGCCAATTAGTGTGCCAAGTACTTTGTTCGGATCATTTCATTTCAAAACCATTACTCCAATTTTATACATGGACAACCTGAAGGAGAAATGTATTCCTAGAAGTCAGTGGGCAATAACACAAATGGACAGTATAACTCCACAGTCTGTTCTTTTCATTGCCATATATATATTTTTTCGTACCAGGGATTGGACTTTGGGGCACTTAACCACTGAGTCACATCCCCAGCCCTCTACAACATATATTTTATGTTAAAGGATGTGTCACTAAATTCTGATGCAACTTACAGCTCTGTGTTCAAAGTACATATCCACTTAATACAATAGTTTTATGCAGAAAATAATCAAATCATATAAATAAAGTCCCCTTTAAAATATAATAAGATTCATATTAATTATGATAATGTGGAAGAAAATTTAAATTACTGAAGTTTCCTTGTTCATTTCTTGCCATATTCTCCAAAATTTATTTGCCCCTTGCATAATACAATAGACCTGTTTCAGAAACACCACTAATATGTTAATTAAACTTTTTGAATGAAATGCTCTGAGAGTTAGTAAAAGAAAAAAATTTTAACAAGGGCTCTTCAATTAGACAGAATTGCTACTCCCAAGTCACTTATTCCCAATCTCTATATTCCAATTTGGAGTACATTCTTACACACCTAGTCTTCAACAGATTTTCTTCAACTTTGAGCAATGTCACCAGTGGACAACATAGTTTTGGAGTCTCATTCACTATGATAAAGTCTAAGACCAAACATTTTCTACCCATCATTCTTTTAATCTTTTTAATATAAATTTCATTTTCTGGTTCTAATGCCTTACTTGTGGTTCCCTTAAACCATAAAATCTCAGCAAGCATCTTTAAAAGGTAAAAAAGAAAAGACAACATAACCCTGTACACATTATCAGCCACGTGAAAATACCTCAGTGACGACACCAGCAGCTATCGTAGAACCACTATAACGCAGCATAAACCGCCCCAGCTCCTTGAAGTCTTTGTAGAGCTCAAGGGCTACCGGTCTTTGTGTTTGTAGCTCTACCAATGCATTTTGGCCTTTAGTCAACAACCTTTTAAGAAAGGAGGAATAAAGGAAGAAATGGACATAGAACACATATGAGTAAATGTAATAACAACCTGAAAAATGAATGTTTCACACTCAATCAATGAATCAACTTAAAACTTTCAAAACTAAAAGAAAATTGCTTGTGTCTGTGTGTGTGTATATTTTAAAAGGAAAATATATGTGTTTGAATATTTCTGGATTACTTAAAAGAAATAAGAGGGGTGGTTCTAGATTTAAGAAACATTAGGTAGTTTGTATATATTGGATAATTCATATATTAGGTAGTTCATATAAGTATTTGGAACTAATCTTCCAAACAAAGTTCTATACCTTGAAGAACTACTATAACATAAAATGCTCAAGTCCCTTCCTAATCAAGGCTTTCCTTTTCATTCCCTGAAGAAAAAAACTGAGACGTTTAATTATAAAGTAATGCTAAAGCTTAATACTATAAGAAGGTATCTGCATTTTAAAAGAGAAATACAAGTCCCTGTGTCTCTCCTAGTAATTATAATTTGCAGAATGTACATCAGGAGATTATCTTTATTGTTTAGTCATTTGGTGCAGGGATCTGCTCATGCTAAGCACATACTCTAATCACTGAGCATATTCCCCAGTCCAGAAGTTATCTTTAAAGAGGACAATCTTTTCCCCACCTCTTTTCCCCACATTAGGAATAATGGTACCTTAGCAGGGGTTCAGGACAAAATTATATAATGAATGTTATTTGTAGGAAATGAAAGGGAACAGGGCATGGGGCACATTTTAAATGGTTTTATAAAATAAGTAAACAAAATCTCCGGCATGGGCCCCCATCCAGATTCACTGAAAGAGGTATAACCCAAAAAAGGGGATACTTTGGAAATGTCCTCTAATTTAATTTTGATGTATTATAGAAGGATCAAGGATAGAATAATAAATGCTCCTTCTGAAAGATTAGTTTAGGGAGAGACTGACTACACCCAACAAACAAGTTCCAAAAAAAAAAAAAAAGAAAGAAAGAAAGAAAAGAAAAAACACACCAAAATTTCCAATCATTGACTTTGGATGATTTCAGTCCAAAGTCTAATTCTTTAGGAATTAGAAAATCTAATAATTCATGACTTATGCTTAATTCAGTTTCTATACAGTTCAATTCCATTCTACATAAAGCAAATGTGTCTATGATGTGTCTGAAATGGAATGAAGGGGAAAGGTCAAATGGTTTTCATGCCAAATAAAAGGACAAAGCTATATGGAGATGACAGGGAAAACTAATATGAGAATATGTTAAACCCTAGCATCACTCAGCTAGGACAATGTAACAGAGGCAGGCAAGGGAAAACTCAGGATTAGAGACGAGAAGTCAATTTCAGATTGAAGATTCTTCAAGTCAATTTTCTGAGTCAAATACCTTGACTCCAGCATAAAGAATGTAATGTATATAAAACAACTGATTTGACCAGAATCCTGCCTACGCTATTTGCAAACTCTGTGTCACTTTGCTAGCTGCTTCGCATGATTGTTGAGAATATAAATCATGTGAAAGCATTCATGGTAGAGCCTATAAGAGTCATCCTCAAGGAATATTAGTCTTAGGGCTGGGGAGACATTTCAGTACTAGAGTGCTTGTCTAGCATGTATGAGACCCTGGGTTTGATCTCCAATATTGAAAAAAGAAAGAGAAAGAAAAACAATGTTGGTCTTATAGATAGATCACATTTCTCATATCATGATGGAAAAACCCTAATGCCAGAAGCAAAATCTGCAAGTTTAGAGCAGCCTGCAAGAAAGAGGGAGGCAGCCCCTTCCCTCCTGAGAAGCAGGCCCTGGGTTTAGAGCAATGTGAAGGTTCTTTTCCACTTGCAACCAACCCATTAACCCACTAACCACCATGAGCCACTTAAGCAGGTGCAAAAGGTGAGGAACAACCAAGGACAAAATAGGGGATTTTAGGTGGGATTCCCCCTAGGGTTGAGGTTGAAGAAAACCCCAAAGCTGAGGTGCCAAGCCAAACTGTGATTACCCTTTAGTTGAAGTAGTAGTTTAAGAAATCTGTATTTTATAGCATTCATCTCTAATCTTTTGAATTTTGTTTTTATTTTCAGTATTTTGTTTCTTAGGAAGTACTTCCTTTGAAAAATTCCAAATTTATCTCAGCCAAAGGGAAACCATTCACATGTAGGCCTGGATATTCAAAGGTAATCAGAGGACCAAAATGGTCGTGATCACCTTAGTTGAAGGCTCCATCTGGAGTTTTAAGCAGAAAAGACTTTCTTGATGGGGAAAAAAAAGGAGGACTGCAGATTATACAGATGGATGACCTTCTTCTTAGCATAGGGCATGAGCTCAGTAAGTGAGTGACAAGACAGTTCAGGAAAGCGCAAAGCTGAAATGTGGAACTGGTGGCTAGACATAATTCAAATTCATCTCTTAAAATGTAGGACAAGTTTTTACAGTGCCCTTATCTTTACATCATCAGTGTCTAGGGCCTGATACACATATTTATATTTATATTTATATTTATATTTTTTACTTACAAGTCACATCCCCATCATCATGCACAATAATAATTACATCTTTAACATTCATATAGAAACAGGAGATTAAATATTTATTGCTAGACTTTTTAATTTAGTCATTAAAAATTTTTCTAAAACAAGTAAAAATGGATTTCAATTACTTCAAATATAATAGAAATGAATTTATTTGTAAGGAACTCATTTAAATTGTTAGTACTTATGATTCCTGCAGTAATACTCACTTCGGCTTTTTCTTTGTGACTTCACCAGTGCTTTTGTTTAAGACACTAATCAATCGTTTGATAATAGCAGGTTCACTGACAGTTTGGTAGTGTAACAGCACCTTAAAATAGTAAAAATTAAAATTGCAACACTGAAAAAGCATTTACCACAGCAGTTCTGGATTTCTCTTTGGTACTTAACTATGCCTGATTCTGTGCTGCTACTTAAAGTCAGTCCATTCCCCAGTTGCCTGAGTCCCCTCACTGTAATCAGGCAGCACTTAACTTACTAAGGGAGAAATTGTCATGAGAGGCAGTTTAAATGTCGACCCCTCTAATACTGTGTAAACTTCAGTAAACTGCATTACTCTCCTGTCAGGTTCTCCTCTGAAAAATGCAGGATGACAGTATCTTAGGGTTGCTGTAATTGAAGAGACTTAATCATTTAGAACAATTATTATTGTTGATATATAGTCATTATTATAAGAAGTAGTACAGAAAGAACTTGGGATTGAACCCCCACTCCTTCCCTGTAATCTGCCCATGTCTCAGCTTCCCCTTTGTAACAGTAGTAGTCTTTTAGAACATTGTGATGAGAATTAAATATGAGGAGACACAGTCCCTGCAACAGCAGATGTTCACCAACTGTTGCTTTCACTGTAAAAATGAGGGAAGAGGATATGGTGTTTACAAACCAATTAAACTTTGATAACTTTACTACTTCCTGGGAATTTGCTCTTTCTGCTATACCCAAATTTTATATATATATATATATATATGTATATTACATATGTGTGTGTATATATATATGTGTGTGTGTGTGTGTGTGTGTGTGCATAGATATATATAAAATATACTTAAAGTCTATTATCTAAAGATAGTCACTCTATGTTCTGGTTTGGATTAGGATCTGTCCACGTCTTATCAGCAATTAATATTACATATTCACTAATAGATAATGATAATAAGCTA
>JAJEJO010000368.1:723911-766440 GCA_020662805.1 Glaucomys volans
TAAATATGAGGAGACACAGTCCCTGCAACAGCAGATGTTCACCAACTGTTGCTTTCACTGTAAAAATGAGGGAAGAGGATATGGTGTTTACAAACCAATTAAACTTTGATAACTTTACTACTTCCTGGGAATTTGCTCTTTCTGCTATACCCAAATTTTATATATATATATATATATATATATATATATGTATATTACATATGTGTGTGTATATATATATGTGTGTGTGTGTGTGTGTGTGTGTGCATAGATATATATAAAATATACTTAAAGTCTATTATCTAAAGATAGTCACTCTATGTTCTGGTTTGGATTAGGATCTGTCCACGTCTTATCAGCAATTAATATTACATATTCACTAATAGATAATGATAATAAGCTATTATAGAGATAAAAAGGAAGGAAAATAACATTTTTAAGCTCTCCTGAGTGCTAAGCATTGTTGTGATGCGACTCATATACACTATTTAATCTTATTTATATGGAAACTTAATTAGGCTTTGAAAGTCAGACAAACCTGGGTTTACATCACTTTCACTTGGGGTGATTCTTTAACAGTTCTCTACCTGCAAAGTTCCAGCCTCAGGTTCCTTATACTAAAATGAGGAAATTCAGATAATGTGTTTTATTTTTTATTTTGAGGGGTACTGGGGATTAAAGTCAGGGACACTTGACTACTGAACCATATCCCCATCCTTATTTTGTTTATATTTATAGAGAGAGTCTCACTGATTTGCTTAGCGCCTCACTTTTGCTAAGGCTGATTTTGAACTCAAGATCCTCCTGCCTCAGCCTCCTAAGCCACTGGGATTATAGGCGTGCACCACTGCGCCCAGCTCAAATAATGGACTTTAATGAGCACATGGTAAACAATCAGTTAACTGATGACCATACATTAGATTATATATTAGCTATAATTGTCCAGGTTTTTTATGTAAGGAAAACTAATATCAAAAAAGAAATGTAATTCAATGGGGCCATAGTACTACATGTAAGAGCTGAATTTTACACTTTCATCAGTTTTGGAACTACAAGTCCCAAGTTTTCCCCACTTCAACTTACTAAGGGCCTATAAAATTACATAAATGGAACCTTTTGTTTTATAAAGAGGAAGCTAAGGCTAGACGCCAGAAAATAGGCCAAATATCCTCATTCAAATAATAGGCTTTAAGTGTGTAATATCTCTATAGTTTCAGTATAGTGGGAAGTCCAAATCCCTAGGAGTAGTATTATCTATCAAAGTTGGGGGGGGTGGAGGGTGGGAGAAGAATGGAGTACCTTTAGATTACAAAGAGGGAAATGAGAAGGGGAGGGGCCAGGGTATGAAAAATGGTGGAATGAGACAGAAATCATTACCCTATGTACATGTATGTTACATGAAATGGTATGAATCGATATCATGCACAACCATAGAAATGAAAAGTTGTAACCCATTTGTGTACAAAGAATCAAAATGAAGTCTATAAAAATTAAAAAAATAAATTTAAAAATAGTTTAACTGATTCATAAACATTAATTTAGGCTATTTGATTAGAGAAACACAAATATCTCAAATCTGGAATTTCCTGGTCAAAACAGTTTGCACATTCAGAAATCAGAAATGAGGGCTGAGGGTGTAACTCAGTGATTAGAGCACTTGCCTTGCATGTGTGAGACCCTACGTTCCATCCCCAGGAAACAAAAGGAAGAGAGAAAAAAGAGAATAGAAAAAAGACAAGAGAAGAAAAAAGAAAAGACAAATGCAAGGGGAACTGTGAATGCACAGTCCTAGACTTTGAAAACTTTTCTAAAAATCATGTGATTAAAAAAAAATAAAGGGACAATTGAAGAAGCACCATTACTCCAAACCTAAAACGGGCTTTGATTTTCAATGGCACTTAATGATCATAAACTGTGAAGATTCTAAAAAATAAACAATTGACTCTTGGGGAAAAAAAATGCCAGAACGCAGGCTAAAGTGATGAGAAATACTTTCATGAATTCAGTGAATTCGGGTCTCATATACTACAATATTAAGTCTAAATATCTAAGAAACATCTCTTTCATAACAACTTAAATAAATAAGCAGAATTCCTTTCATTCAGCTCAGACATGACTAAGAGAAACTGGTCTTTATGGTTTGCCAAATTTCAAAAAAAAAAAAAAAAAAAGAGGCATATGAACCTAATTAAGTTCCTTCTACCTTCAGCTGAGCTATGTGTGGATTCCATGGTAAAACTAGGGTGGATAAAGAACGGTTGTGGGGCTGGGGATATAGCTCAGTTGGTAGAGTGCCTGCCTTGCAAGCACAAGGCCCTGGGTTCAATTCGCAGCACGGCCAAAAAAAAAAAAAAAAAAAAGAATGGTTGTGGCAGTATGTATTTAGGTTTTATTTCTCTATCTCCACAGAATCTTCCCAAGAATAGCTCAAACAAAATACAAGTGAAAAGAATCTGCATGTTTAAAATAAGAGAGAAGTGATTTTATACTATCTTGACATTTTAATTCATATTATATATAAACAAAGTTATCTATAATTCAAAGCACTCTGCAACACATTGTAACAAGGGGAAAAAAGAAGTACTGAATTTCACAATGAAAGTGATGAACAATATGCCCTGGGCTGAACTACTTGTCATATAGTTACAATCAAAGTCTCCATTTCCTTATGTGTTAATGAAGACAATACTGACACAGCTCCACAATCTCTTACCTATAATTCCAAAAGACTGAAAACCTAAAGTTTTTTTTTTTTCCAAAGTCTGTTATAAATATACTTAAGCAGCAAAACTGGACTTGAAGTGAGGCAATTTAGAGTCCTGCGTATCTCACATAGTGTTAAAAAGTTTTGGTGTAGGAACATTAATGTGTTTCATTATAGAGTACTGGATGCTGTCTCACTTTTTGTTAGGTATTTTACATAATATGCACATGGCATTTACCTTTCTAATATCCTAACATTTCTAAATTCTGAGATGCATTGGCTTGAAGAGCTTCAGGGAGGAACTCTGCTTCATGTGGAGTTACGAGAACCAAATTAGTGTTTTATGAGCTAAATAATGTTAGGTGGCAAAAAAAGCTATTATTTTCTTAAACCTCTAGGTAACATATTTTTTTAAATATCAAGAATATACAGTCATTAGATTTTCAACAAGGATGCCAAGATCATTCATTAGGGAAAGGACAGTCTTTTCAACAAATGGTGCTGGGAAAACTGGATATCCACCTGTAAAAAAAAGGTGAAATTTTCCTAATACCATATCCAAAAATTAACTCAAAATAGATCAATGACTATAAAACTCTTACAAGAAAATGGGGCAAAAGTTCATAACATCAAACAATAGGCACAACAACAAAAAAACCTGGACTTACTCAAAATGAAAAACTCTAGCCTATCAGAGCACACTATATCATTCAGGAGAATGAAAAGATAACCCATAGATGAGTAGAAATATTTTAAAATAATATATCTGATAAGGGATTCATATTTGGAACAAACAATGAATTCCTATAATTCAACAATAACCAAATAATCTAATTCAAAAAATGTGAAAAGGACATCAACAGATATTTCTCTAAAGACAGACAAATAAGCAATGAGCACTGAAAAGATGACCAACATCATTAATCACTACAGAAATACAATAAAAAATCATCATGAGATACCACTTTCACTCATTAGTTCAGCTACTATAAAAAAATTAATCTTTGTCCCCTGAAAATAGAAAACACATGATGATGAGAAACAAGAAAGTGGACAAAACAGATCCCTTTTCTTGGTTAAAAAAAGTTCTTTGGCAGTTCTTTTCCCTTTGGGAGTGAGTTGATTGACAAAATACAACCATTTTTCTAAATCAAATGTCATCCTCATATTTGTGAATCAATATACTTGAGTAGAATCTCATAAAACTATGCCAAAAAACTTTCAATTCATGCCAACTTTTAAGAAACTACTGTAAACAGGAAGAGAGCATTACTATTCAAAGTGACTACTGACTTCTTGACCTCTCCACATCTCCACTGGCAAATATAATAATCGCCGAGTAAAAACATTCAGCAACTACCCTCTCTACCTTTCAGGACACACTGCTTTCTATGAATGAGTTCATTTGCTCAAAAGCAATTAACATGCAGTTACTTGCCCATTTATATATAAATTTTAAGTAATTAAAAATTTAATATTTTCAACTACAACAAGTTTTGTGAGATGCTTTTATTCCTTTTTTAGTGTATAGAAGAAATGCAGAACATGAGGTACTTTAATAGTATCATATAAATATCTTTATATCATCAAATTTACACAGCAATAATTAAAGAATGATAAGCAAAGTACATGATTATCTCAAATGTAGTAGTATACTTCTAAGATGAATATGAATTATCTAAATAAATTTATTCCCAACCTCTAAAACACTAAATTTAAAAAGTCAAAAACGGTCCATTAACAATTTTATTTGAAAGATGTGTCAAATGATAATAATCAATTTACATTTTAAAAGGCAAGGCATATAATTTCACTGAGAAACATTTTTTATTGTCACGCAAAATCTGTACTATGTAGCTGATCAGAAAAAATAAGTCTAATGGGAAAATGTCTGTTAATTCACAAAAACAAGGCCTATGAAGTATGCCCGTAAGTTTATGAAAACAAAACAAAACAAAACAAAAAACCTGCACATAAAACAAGAAATTCAGACTAGTCACATGTAGTATCTTTCCTAGATAAGTAACATTATGGTATTAAAATCCCCTTCTTATTGTTCAAATGCTACTGCTCAATGAAGACTTTAAACCCACATCACAGCATGCAGAGTCTATGTTGCTGCTTCAGCACAATTAACATTTAACATGTGTCAAGGGATCACCAGGATATATCCATAAATATCAATATTCATACATACCAGGTGGATAACATGTACATATGAAAATATAATGAAATGTAAAGAGTAGATACCTAAGTATTATGCAATTACAGAACATTATTTCCTGCATTTTTTGTGGTTTCTATTATTTTCTAGAACAATCCATTGCTTTTATAATCAGAAGCACTAGAAATAAGCATAATAAATAAAACAAAAAGCCAGAAAGTTCCAGTTCAAAAATACTACATAAACTTTACTATACAGTGAAAACTGATCAGTCATTATCTCCAGATTTAGTTATTATCATCAGTTTACATTTTATTGATTATGAAATATCTTCTCAATGACTCTTTGAAAAAGTTCTCAGACTCAAGGATCAAAATAAAAATGACTTTGGAATTCTAACTTTGCTTATCTAGATGAGAATAACAAGATGTTAATTGAATATAAAGATAGAATCTTATAAAATGTTACTACTTCTTGAATAAATTACTTTGAATTTATTAAAAGAACAATAAAACAATTTGAAACTTACAGGAAATCCTTTAGTGATAGGAATTTCTATATTAAAGATGAGGATTCGCGCTCTGAAACGAGTACAAGCTTTAATGGGTTCTTTGGGGCCACAAAATATGCAGCCAACACTGTAACAACAAAAAATAAATAAATAAGGGAGGACAGTTGGAGGACAAGTAAATTTACATCTAATAGGAGTACCTCTTAAAAACAGTTTTAAAAACTAGAACAATTAAGTAGAAACTTTTCCTGAATATTCTCTTCAGGATTAACAAGCATGACTTTATGCATTAGTTTTCCCATCAAAATGCCGTTTATATGGGGACAGATACTAATTCCAATTTTAAGTAGCATTTGCTAATACGGTAAACATGTACTTTGGACCAAAATTCAAAATTCAAAATTGAGCTGGTGGACTGCAAAATCTGTTTTGATGTCCTTTATCCAAAGTGATAGTTACTTAAACTTATTTTCTTACTCACTTGATTTTGATGATATCCATCCCAACCAAAGTCAGACTAACATGATCGCCTGCTGCCGCCCAATCAACAGGTTCATCATGCAGTGTGATTCCTGGAAATGAGTAAGAACCAAAGCATACAGTGAAACACCTTGACACCAAACCATAACAACCAAGAAGAGTTTGGCTGGTTTGTGTTTCATCAGTCACTACTCATCATTTTCAATATGAATGGACTGAGAGTGAGATATATAACTGTGAGCATTGAGGAAAACACACTTCCTCTAGACTTGACTCTTTTAGAACACCACCTTAAACATAAAGTGACTTGTAAAAGCCTGACTTCTGCTTATTTTATCAAGATTTTTAAATTAACTTACACAATGAAGGTACAGTCATTAAACAGGCCCCACTCTATTATTTTTTTTATATTTACAGAGAAAAAAATAATAAAAAATTCGAAGTATTCCTAAAGACATAAAAGACAGGACTGGCAGAGATATCTAGTAGTATTTTATATTCTTGAGCTTTGTTTCTAACTAGATAACTACCCAAACTATAGCATGTGTTCTCTAAGTAATGCATGGGGCAAAGTGCTCAGTCAGAACTTCAAATGGTTCTCTCAGAGGACCCTTAACTACATCTGGCTCGAGGAGAACTTCTTCCCAGAGTGCACATTAATCATTGGTTATATGAAGAGAAAGATATTAAGGAAATAGTGTTAAGAAAATTTAATTAAAAAATGATCCCTTCTATTGTTCTATACCTAGAGATAGAAAGCTATTTACCTAGACACAGTCCTTAAAAGTAGCCCTGGAGAGCAGTTCCATAGGTCAATACTCAACCAACCTCAGTCAAAGGCTTTTAAAGATATCCCATACTGTCTGGCTTTATGGGTTAAATTTATTGGTAAATTTCCTTTCCACTGGAACCTAGGTCTTCTGATGAAGAGAATGTACAGGCCAACGACTGTGCAATAGTTCTGAACTGACAGATTTTAATGGATTATAATTTCCCTACTTCTTTCTGAAAATACATATTATTTCCCAGGCAGCCTATTTCTAAGGAACAATTTCTAATTTGGGGGAAGACAACCTACAGTTGTGCAAAGTTTCATACACGTATCAGTATTAATCTGAAAAGAGGGAGCATAGCTTTTATCAAGTATCAGAGATTCTTAACTCCAAATATGTTAGCAATCATGGTATTAAGAAATGTTTGTCAAATATCAAGTAATTAAGCTCAGTTTATAAAATTTAAATTTAAAATAATCATGTCTGATATTGGATTGAAAATAGAAGCTAGCTATTTACATAAAATAGAGATTGCCTTTGGCTTAAGATTTTGAAGAAATTTTATATTACAAATTCAGTGAATACTACAAAATTTCCAAAGAGGACTATATTACCTGTTTTCCCTTCCCCCAATCATGTAGACTATCCCACATTTGTCTTCCAAGGACTTTTCTCATTGGCCAGACATTATAAGAAGAGACTCTTGATGTTTTAATAAAATAAAAAGGTGATATGGGGTAGCTATTTTAGTCGTCTCCCTTTTGGGATACTACCAAGTAGCACTCAAGTATTCAACAAAAAAGGTGCATTGAACAATTAAGCAAAACAAGTACGTCAGAACTGAGGGCTGAGAACCTCCCACTTGTTATGAGAGAGGCTCCCGAGGAGTAGGCGTTTCTCCCCACTACTTCTGATGGGGTTTCTCTTTTAAGAACCACTGCTTAGAGTTTTTCTGGGGGAAAGGGACAAAGAAGAAAACTAAGGAATGTAGGACTTTCATTGATCACCAAATAAGGATTGCAGCAGTCACAAGAGACTCTATCTCAAGGTCTGTGATAATGTTGGGATCGTGGACTAAATTTCTCACTGCTGATTATTTAAAAAATATATATACACATATACACACACATGTATATTTATTATTCTCAAAAAAGCTCATTACCACAGATAGAAATTACTATTTCAAAGTATTATAATTCTTAATCACCTTTTAAAAAAAATAAAAGCAGTAAGCTGCAGTTAAAATTAAGAGATCTATGGAAAATGACTTTTTTTTTATCTAAATAGAAATTTCATAATCCCTAGCTTTAAATATAGGTCAAACATGTTACCTAAATGTATTCATTAATTTCTTCTAATAAGTGAGATACCTGCTTTTAAAGTGAGAAAACTAAACAAAATATATATTCAAATTTATAAACTAATCAGTTGCAACTGTGGATCTAAACTATAAAGTGAAATCAGATTAAGATAAATCCAGAACTATAAACTATTAAGCCAAATTAGGAAAAGAATAGCATGTATGCATGAAAAGCTAAACGATCAGAAGACAGAAACAGTTATAAACCATCATGGAAAAACACAGATATCTGTGGCAATTCTCTGTGGCAATTTAAACTAGCGAATTAGTGTCAAGTTGGGTTTAGATTTAATTTTTTCTACAGATACGATTTTAAATGTATCTGTCAGGTGGTTACACATCTGGTTCAATCCTAACCAAGTTTCTTGAATCACTGTCAAAAACAGAATGCTACCACATTTAGAATGCTATATGTACACGTATACACAGTCACAACAGAAAAAAATCGTTTAATGTTTTCACATCTTAATCTTCAACAGTTAGTATCATTTTGACAGTGAGTTACAATTTCAGTAAGAGGTTATTTACTTTGGAGCTAGAACTAAACTACTTTTTAAAAAATTTGCTGTCTCAAGGCTTGATTAGCAAAAGCAGCCTGCAGATGAATACCTTTTGCAGTACAAGTTTCATTAGGAGGCATTGCTAGTAGTCGGTCACCAGTCTGAATATAACCAGCTTCAATTTTACCAGTAACACAAAATCCAGATCCTTGATCTGCAAAATATATAAAAACCTTACATAGCAATTTTCTGTTAATTAGTATTATAGTATTTAGTTACCATGTAGTTTTATAAAACTAATGGTTCAATGAACTAATTAAGCAATGGTCATTTCAGAATTTTAAACTCTCAACTAATATGGCATATACATTCTACTTTTTTCTTGCAAATAAAAATATTCACATTACAAAAAGTAGAGGTGCATTCCTTTCCCAAATATTTGAGAGGTATCAGGCATTATGCCAAGCTTGGGGTAAACAGTCAAGTGAAAACAAAAGTCCTAACCTGTCAGAAATTCATACCAGTAAAAAGAAAGACAAAAACAAATACATAGAACTAAAACAAATGTTATTTAAAAAAAAAAGAGAAAAAGGTACATCAAACAATCCATGATAGCACACTCTAAGTGTAGGTCAGTGGTAGAGTGCTTGCCTAACTTGCACTAAGCCCAGAGTTCAATCCCCAGCATTTAAAAAAGAAAAAAAAAAAAAAAAATGATGGGGAGAACATACATTTTACCTGAGCACTTTGAAGAAGCAAGAGTAAGAGTTTACCAGACAGCTTATGTGTATGAATCAAGGGAAGAAAGAAAACATAGCTGAACCAAGAAACTGAATGTACAAAGCCAAAATCATGCTAAAAGCCATGTGTATTGTTTATAGGGGGTAATATGGAATAATGAAGGAGAGGCAAGACATGAGACAAGGGAGAAATCACAAAGGAGCCTCATAAGTGACATTTAGGGTTTGAATTTCATCCTGCAGTTAAGTAATGTAAAATCAATAAGGAATTGTGAACAGATAAGTAACATAATGGTATTTTGGGGTCAGAAAGGAGGCTGATAGAAATGTACAAATTGACTATACAAAGGAAATATATTCAAGAGATTGAGAATAAAGAATAACAAGTTTAGAGTGATAAAGTGAAGGATAATGGAAAGAAATGGAGAAATCTGAGAAGATGAACATTAACTAGGAGATTAAAAACAAAAAATGAGGGCACAAAATCTATTTTAGCCTTGGCAAATCTGAAGTGTCTATGGGATACAGGTGGCAAAGTTGCATTCCAAGGAGCACTAATCACACCATGTTCCATGAGAATGATAATTACAGCAGCACACTCCTGGGGAGATATCCAGCTGTGGTGAGCCACACTTGAGTGCAGGGTAAGAGAGCAGGTTTGGATTGGAGATTTGAGAAAGCTTTTTAAGATGCGGTTCAGAGAGGAACTTAAAGACAGCAGTTCTTGAGGAATACCTGGGCAGAGTAAGAAGAGGACTGAGGCAAAAGGACACCATTTCAGAGTCAGAGAATGAGGAGCACACAGAGGCTAAAGAAGGGTCAGAGAATATACAGGTTAGCAGGAGAAAGCAGGTAACAAACATCAAAGGAGAAAAGTTTCAAGGTAGATGTACTTATCAGCATCAGAAGTAATGCCAAATTCAAATAAGATAGAAATAGAAAGTGTGTACTGACTTTGGCAGTCAAGAGGTCACCTGATGACCTCAGTTGAAATACTCTGAGGGGAGCGGTACAGGCAGTAGCTAGAACTCAGACTGAAGATAAATCCGGAGTTTAGAATGTAGAGTCAGCAAATAGTAACTAAACCAAAGTAACTACCTCTTGTATTTTTAATAGATAATGGGCATTTTGGAAACAATTGCCTTATTTCCTCTAATACTACAGCACTGGAAGCTAATAATGACAATGATACATTTCAATTTCATTGATTTTTTTCATTTTTTATTCACTTATTAAACATATATGATATGCAAGGTACTGGGCTGGGTTCTACAGATACAAATACTCCTTGCTCTAAAGGAGTTTATAATCTACATGAAATAAGTAGCACAGAAACAATTATAATACTGTTTTTAAAATTCAGGGTTAGAGGGTACAGAGAAAATGAGGGATGCCTTGGGTAAGTGTGTGGGTGAGCATGCTAGTGCTGCTCAATCCAAATCCACTCTTAATGGTCTGATTTGTGATAAAGAAAATCTGGGGAACAACTGACATCTTTTCAGTATTGATTATCCTGTGTGTATATCTATTGAGACATTTGTTACCATTTTATAGTTTTCTAGATAGGGTTTTATATATATTTAATTAGATATATTCTTATGTATTCAATATTGTGGGAAGCCATCCACAACTTCTATGAGAACTAAGCTAGTTCGAGCCATTAACCAGGAATATTTGGTCTCAAAAATTCATGGTTGGATCATGACTGTTCGAGAACACTCAAGTCACGTGATTATCCTGTTATCTCACTGTCACTCAAATTCAAATACAAGCATCAGATACGAGAGTGACCCACTAGAACCAAATGGCTTGCTTACCTCCACTCCCCATCCTGTTTTTGATGAAGAAGCTCCTACCGGTTCCCTTTGATCTGTACCACTATAAATAAAGGAAGTGTGGGCTCCTTCCTTTGTTATAGCTAGACCCTTCTGGACAGCTCAACTGATCATGCCCCTGCCTTTTTGTCTTTATTTTTGATATATTAATTGCATATCTTTTATTTCGCAACCAGCCCATCCCTTCAATGGGAACCATTTCCCTCGCCCACAGGGACATATGCAGGACAACACAATACCTTCTCCTTCACAGTCTGAACCTCTTCTAAGTATGTCCTTCCTCTGCCTGAGGGTGCTATTTAGGATTTCTTTATATCTTATGGTTATTCTTTTATCATAATTAGTAATTCTCTATAGTAACTTTCCCTTAATATCTATGTGTGGTACCTATCTCCTAGTTGTTCCCAGACTGCTACAGATTGAAGGAAATGGGCAGGTAAAAAGAAAGAACACCAAAACATGAAAAACAATGGTAGATGAAGTGGCAATAAAGATCCTAGGTTGTCAAGAAATAGTGAAAAATCCAGTTTGGTTGAACAATATGGAAACTAAAAGGATCTAATTGAAGAAGAAAAACTACAAGGTTAGATAAAGAGCAAGGTTTTCTTATGTCTAACAGGTAAGGATGAGATGGGAAATGATAAGTAAACTGAAGGTCTTTCTAGGCAGAGGAGCTCAGTGACTAGAACTGTGCATTTAAGATTAATTTGACACTGCTCCTTATATTGGAATGGGGAAGGGAGAATCTGAAGAAAGTACAATGACTTAGTCCAAGGAAGGAAGACAGAAGAGAATGGATAGGAAAGGGCCATGAAGAAGCAGCCCTATGGAGGTAGTACTTACCTTTGAAGACATCTGACACACACAATCTAAAAGGCTTGTCAATAGATCGCTGAGGAGGCTTGAAGGAATCTGGGAGAAATGACAAAAAACAAAATTTAATTTAAAATGTGGGGCTGTGGATATTGCTCAGTGGTAGAGTGAATGCTTAGCATGTACAAAGCTCTGGGTTTGATCCCCAGCACCAAGGCAAAAAAAAAGTTTTTTTTTTTACTCCAATGAATCCATTATAATCCACTTCTACTAAAAAATTATACTTTACAAAATAGTAAGAGCAAATGATTGTCATTCATATAACACTTTTATAAAATGTATTCACTTGTGTTATCTCATTTAATTACAAGAACAGTTTTATGTGATAGGGCAGACACTAGCCTCATTAAAGAAGCTGAGGAAAACTCTATTAGTTTAACTGTAACATACGATCTCAAAACTGGTCATCTTGTTCCTCTGACTACAAATTCTATGCTTTTTCATACACATTACTATCTCCCATAGAACTCTAAATAATAATTAATATCAAGTTTAAAATGCATCAAAAGTAGAATGGTAGCTTACTTACCAATTTGTTCTAACAGACACAGTCCTTTATACCATTTGGTGAGTTCACTTGACTGAGATCTGGTGATTAGATTTTCACCACTGAGACCACTTGTAGGGATAAAGGCTACATCACTCTCCTATTAAAAAGATTAAATGTATGAAGTTTATTATAACGTTTTAAAAAAATTAAGATTCATCATTACCCTAACTGCACCAAGTTTGCAAAAGCAACAATGTAAAGGTAACAGAAATCATAGAACTTGAGATTATCTGAGTCAATAATTTTCAACTTTTTTGATTTTGTGGGAAACTTACAAATTTACTCTAAAACTGTCAGCATTTTCACCTGGTGAAATAGGCTAGAGAAATCGTTCTCTACCAACATTCCTCTTTGACCTCTAACAGGTGAGGGAAAAGTCTTTTACTTATATAAAATCCAAGTCAATTATTCAACATACATAATTTTCTAAGGCGAAGTAATACATTATTTCCAAAGAAATATATTACTATATGATAACAGGAGGAAATAAAATACAAAAAAATTAAATTTATTCAAATCAGACAAGAATATGAAAGTATTAGGTTTTTTTCTCAGGAGATGATTCATAGAAAGTAATAACCAAATAAATCTGAAATTATCATACCTTAAAACCTGCTTGCTTAAGAAAGTGCCCAAGTTTTCCAGTTATCTCTTGAAACCTTTCTTGTTGCCAATTAACCTGATGAAGAACTGACTTATGTTTAGAATATGCTTCAGAACATGATAAATAAAATTTAAATTCTGCAATAAAATATAATCAAAACTAAATAACATACAAATATAAAAATTTTTAAGTATGAAAACTATTAAAATTAACTCAGAATAAGACATTATCATTAACATGATCTAAAATTAATTTTTTCTGAAATAGAAAATCTATAAATAATACATTTAGATTATTTTTCCCCAGTGCCAAAAATTGAACCCATGGCCTTGTGCATGCTAGGCAAACACACTTCCACAGAGCTATATCTCCAGCTCTCAATTTTTTCTTTTCTTTCTTTCTTTTTTAATGAATCAGGCCAGGAAGACTGCAACTTTATTTCCCCATATTTTTTCTCGGTGCATTTAGTTGTATATATGGTGGCATTTGTTATTACATATTCACACACGCACAAAACATAACAATAGAATGTGGCTAGTATTAGCCTTAGAATTTTTTATATAGGCTAAATACATTTCAAATTTACAGAGAAAAAGTGAACAATTGATAATGATGTGCAATATTTAGGGCTAATTATACTAATGTCTGCAACTTGTGTGAAGATGCATGACAACTAAGATGAATTAATGAATGAATAAAAAAATTAGAGAAAAACCTAATCAAGCAAATAGTAAGAAGCTTAAATAGTGGGTACATTATGGGTATTCACTGTAAAATTGATTTTCTTTACATTCAAAATTTTTCACACAAAAATGCTAGGGAATATAAATTAAAAGTACATGCAATAATGATATTATATAAGAGACAATAGAAACTATGAATGAATATTTATCTGATCCTATTTTTTTAAAAAAATACCTAAATGTAAAGAAGTTCACATCTAAAATATAACAATCAAAATGAAAATGAGCAAATAATACAAATAATTACCAAAGAAAAAATATTTAAATAAAAAAATTCAGAGAGAGTACATTTTATTTTATTTTTTATGTGGTGCTGAGGATCGAATCCAGTGCCTACATGTGCTAGGCAAGCACTCTACCACTGAGCCACAACCCAGCCCAGAAGAGTTTTATTTTATTTTAAAAAGATAAATATTATGTGTTATATATCAAATTGGAAAGCCATTTTTTAAATAATTTCAGCATTGATAGGTATTTGGGAAAGTAAACATACCATGTGTGCCAAGATAACCAGAACATTTCTCAAAGGCATCTGGACATATTGAGCAAGTCTTAAAAGGTGTATGTCTTTAGGCCCAGAAGCTTGCCTAGAACAAATTATTTCTAAATACACATTCATACATAGACAAAAACTACTGGAAATCTTCAAAACTACAGGCCTATTTAGATAAATCACATCATGAAAACAGACAAGAATAAAGCTATAAAAAATAACCTCTATCTAATGGTTATTAATTACTTGCAAACATGCACAAGAACATCATCATTTTTTAAAACAAACAGTAATATACTGTAACCCAATATAAAAAGATTCTTACCTAAAAAATAAATTGGATGAATATACAAAATGATTTCATACTTTCTACTACAATAAATGTGTATTTTGAAAATATGAAGACATTCTTCCTTAAACATTATTAACATTTATTTCATCTCAGGAAAATGGTTTTATTTTGAAAAATACAGCAACTTGCTTAGTGAAATGTGTACTACTCACATCTGAAATCATCTATATGGGAAGAATTAATTAGCATTTAAACATTTTCTCACAAAGCTTCCAGGTACCTGATCCATTTTATTGACTGCAACTGCAAGCTGTGTCACTCCAAGAGATCGGACCAAAAGGCCATGTTCTCGTGTTTGTCCTCCAGTCTCAAACCCAGCTTCAAACTCTCCCCTGCTAGCATCTACAACCAAAACAGCTACATCGGCCTAAAGAACAGAAAACAATAAAAATAATGCCATACTGCCTTAATGAAAAAGTCGAATTATTCAATTAAGTGGTCAGATTTTAAAGACAGACCCTAACTGGATCCCAAACTGACACCAAACAGCACAACAAATGAAACAAAGGAATTCCACAAATGGATTAAAAAAAAAGTACTAGCATGTGCCCCATGACACAAAAAGTAGTGATATAAAAAAACAAGAAATTCTATAATTTATTACCTAACCTGTAGGCAGAGTGGGAAAAAAATAAACAAAATGAAAACATAAGTAAATAGGGACAAATATTCTCAACATATAAGGTAAAAGCTATAATCTCAATGTGGAATATTAAAAAAAGAAAAAAGACACATCTCCTTAGAAAACTAGTGAAAATACAAGCAAGCAATCTGTTAAAGAAATACAAATAGCCAACAACAACAAATTCAAAATCACTAGAACTAAAAAATGAGGAAAAAAAAAAGTAAATTTAAAATACGTGGACAAATTCCCCCAATCTGTATTCTGTTTTCACAAGTCTCAATATTAAAGATTTAAGACTAAATTATTCAACCTTATGTTAGGGTGCCACAAGTAAAAAATATGCATATTTCACTTCTATGAATTTATCCTAGATAAATAACTATGAATCTACAAAGATTCATCAGAGTGTTGTTTACAATGATGAAAAAAATTATGAGTGAAGGAGTTTTCAAAAAATAACTAAGTCATCCCCAACAATTACTAAAAAATAATCTTGTATAACAAAATTTTCTAACCTTTGTGGACCATTTTGTAATCAAATAGTTCTCCTTTCATACTCAAATTCCACACACACACACACATACACACACACACACACACACACACACACACACAGGAGGAGGAAGAGGAGGAAAAAGCTAATGTTAGAATAGCTGGGTCCTTGTGAGTCTTACTGAAACTAGCTTTGCAGGTTCCCATTACTCTTTTGTGTTGATGGCTCTTTATTACATATGGTGGATACACATTGTAAAAATTTGCAATAAACAGTTTATATAACTATAGACATCCCTCCATTTTCATTCTTATATTTGTCAATGCGACTGTCTGGACATTTTTTAAAGAACATTCACTTTCCCTTTCACAGTTTTGCCTTGAATGTCCACCTGTTCTCAAAGAAATCTATCTGCTTCTCAGTAATCCAGCATACAATGGCTAAATGTGATCACATTCCTTTTGCTAGTTATCTCAGATTGATCATCACTTTATATCAAGGATTCTCTGATATTCCATCCACTTCAGTAAGTGTTACTTTTGGTCAGAACATGGTCCACAACAGTGTTTCTCTATGTTTCTTCCTCAATAACAGTATGCTTGTGCTGCCTAGTTTTTAAAAAATTTTACAGATATTTACATCCAATTCTCACCATAATGGGAAATGAAATGGACATAAAAAATGTTCTTAAACTGAACTTTATGATTTAAATTAAAAGTATCATCCATATGCTTTGTTTGCTGTGGCATTTACACTATTACTTTTTTTTCTTAATCTTGTCCAAATACTCCTGGCTTTACTTCTACTCTTATGTACAGTATTCATTTCTAATCCTTCATGACTCCTAATGCTGAACTCATTTAATGAGATCCAGTTCTTCTGACCAAAGATTCTTAGTTAAGAGTACAAATCATGCCTGGCATGGTAGTGCATGCCTGTAATCCCTTGTGAGGCTGAGGCAGGAGGATCACAAGCTCAAAGTCAGCCTCAGCAACTTAGCGAGATCCTGTCTCAAAGCAAAAACCAAAAAGAACTGGGGATATGGCTCAGGGGTTGAGGGGTCCTAGGTTCAATCCCCAGTTCAAAAACAAAAGTACAAATTGCAGCAACCATTCTGAAAACAAGGCTTTTCTACTCATACTTTAAGTAACTAACATGTCCCATACTTCAGGAAAGTTGTCTTGTCACAGAAAATAGGGAGTAAGCATACAGATGTATAGACTCCATCTCCAAACTTACAAATCCTAGGATCAATTATTATAAATCTCTTTCTTGTCAGCTTTTGATAACTACTGTAAATTTTACCTTCTTAGGTTCAAATCTGAAATTCATTGAATTGAATTAATAATACACTTGATGCCATAAATGCTCTATCTAATCTTCTCCAAAAAAAAACTGCTGCACAAATGTCTCTATTAATATATTTTCAATGCTCTTGTGTTTTCGGAAGCTCAAAAGCCTTTCCATTTTAGGGCTGAGGTTGTAGCTCATGGTAAAGCGCTTGTCTAGCACCTGTGAGGCACTGGGTTCAATCCTCGGCATCACATAAAAATAAATAAATAAAATAAAGACATTGTGTCCATCTACAACAACAACAACAATAGCTTATGCATTTTGAATATAATGAAATGTAATGAAACTCAATTAGATAATCTCTAAAATACTTTCCCGCCCTTACTCCATAAGGAGTTTGGAATAAATGATCTTTATGATAACAGGATTCTCAAGTTCTACAATTTCAACACATTGCTGCTTTTTATGGGGTTTACCTCAACCATTAAAGTATCAAAATTTGCTTTGTCACCATCATATTCCCACACTGCTTTCCATAAGGTTTGGCATATAGAAAGCATTCAATAAGTACTGAAAAATACACACGCACTCATGCACCCACACACACAAACACAAATATGTAAAAGAAAATAAAAGAAATTAAAACTATATTGCTATATTAATAATAATATTATGATATTAATAACTATAATATTAAAACTATATATTGTATAAAGATACACCTCATAGGTATATTATGGGGTATTAAAATAAGGAAAAGACATTCCTCTTAGAGCCCTTATAAGGATTACATTAAACTGAATGCATAATGAACACCTAGCACATTGTCTAGCCTGTATCAGGTACTAAATCATTTCAATCTTTTAAAACATTCAGTCCATGAATCTTAAATTAATATTCTAAAATTCTATATTAACTTTTTTAAATAGAAACAAATAATTTCTCATTTATCTTCAAATACACACACACACACACACACACACACACAATACACACATACTACACACACTTTTTTCTTTTCTTGGTACTTCTTTTGAACCCAGGAAAACTCCCCCATTAAGCTAACATCTTCAGTCCCTTTTTAAAAATTTTTTATTTTGAGACAGGGTCTCAAAATTCGTGGCCTTCCTGCCTTGGCCTCCCAAGTTGTGAGATTATAGTCATAAATATTTTAATTTATTCATATAATAACCTTTTTAGGTTGGTAATGCTTATAAATATTCCCTTTTAATGAACAGAATATTGAGTTGATTGCTTGAAGTCATACTTCTTTCAATGTTACACAGCCAAATTTCCGAATTCTTCATATCTTCTGATAGTAATCCATTATAAAAGAAATCAATGCCCTATTGTTTAAATTACTTAATATATCTTTGACATTTTTTCAGTATACTTATTAAGAATCATGTAAGTTTATAAATTACAATTGTTTTCCAATCCTTATAGAAAGTAAATAATATCTGAATTGCCCTGAGTACAGGAGACAGTTACAGTTGTTACAGCTGTCACACACCTATATGACAGCTGTCCACGTGTTTGGGACCTTTCTGATCTTTGCCAGATGGTGGAAAATGGTGCTTTTTAGATTTCTAATGTGCGATTTCACATTTATGAATTCATAAACTCTTAAAAAATAAATAATATAAAAATTTTTATAAATGAAGTAAATAAACCACTGGGTCATGAACTCCAAGCTTCATTATTTCTGCATAAATTAGCTCCTTAAAGGTACAGGATTTGAAAATAGTAATAAAGCAGAACTTGAAACAATCATTTCAACTTATCAATAAATGAAATATAAGGCTATACTTAATTACCTTACCATTATTTTTAACTACAAAAAATTCATAGCTTTTATAATATTTGCATCTTCATAATACATAAGAAATGGTTTTATAAAGTTCAGATAAAGAGATTGTGAAATTTTTTCAAAATGTTTAAAAGTTAAAATTTTTAAAAAAATTTTTTTAATTGTAGATTAACACAATACCTTTATTTATTTTTATGTGGTGCTGAGGATCAAACCCAGTGCCTCACACATGCTAGGCAAGCACTACCACTGAGCCACAACCACAGACCCTAAAAGTTAAAATATTTAATTTTAAAATATTTTAAAAGTTAAAATCCTGGAATTATAAACTGCACATCAAGAAATTTATGTATAAGCTGAGTGTGGGAGTACTCGCCAGTACTCCCAGCAACTCAGGAGGTTGAGGGAGGAAGATCACGAGTTCAAAGCCAGTCTCAGCAACTTAGTGAGGTCCTAAGCAACTTAGCAAGACCCCGTCTCTAAATATTTTCAAAGGGTTGGAAATGTGGCTCCATGGTTAAGTGCCCCTGGGTTGAATCCCCTGTACCCACCAAAAAAACTTATATTTAATCAATGTACTATATAGTTAACAAAATATCAGGTACCTGGGCTGCTCCTGTAATCATATTAGGAATGAAATCCTTATGGCCTGGAGCATCCATTAGTGTGATAACTTTGGTTGTAGTTTCAAACTTCGTCATACCAACATCCATTGTTACTCCCCTTAAACAAAACATAAAATGATTAGAATGTACTATTATAAATAATCAGTGATATGGGTTAAATTACTTTATAGGCTAAATAATCCAAATTCTTAATGATAGAAATTTTATTAAACAGACCATTATTTTGAATAATAAACCTATCGATTAGGGCTGGAATATCAGCTATAATAAATTGATACCCATATGGCTTTAAAATAAGGTTGTGAATACAGCAAGAGTTCAATCAAAATGATAGGTTTTTTCCCTTAATTTTTTATGACAAATAGTATAAATTAGGAACAAAGAAAGCTACACTAGGTCATTTCTAGATGGGAGAAAAATATATACTAAGCATGAGAAAAGATAAAATGAAAAACCACTATCAAGAGGTAGTGTTCCTTGTGTTCTGTTATACATTACTAATTATAGACAAAAACTTTAAATACTTCCATTTGAAAGTTGATCACATATTTAGAAAATGGGAAATATCAGAGGAGATGACCAATTTTTTGAAAATTTAGAGAAATGAACAGCAGTTGGCTTCATTTCTCTTTTCATCCTTCCTGGAGACTAACACAGTGCCTCTTTTCAGCCACAAAAATGAGAATTCAGATTACAAAGCACAAGGAAAATCTACAAGAGCACTGAGTCATTCTAGAGCTCTAGAATTCAGAAAGGGAAATTATGTGACAGTAAACAAGGTTTGCTCCAGGATCACTGAAAATAACAAACAAAAGCACTCCTTTCTACTACCAAAAGAATCACAATAATCAACAATAAATAGGTTTATCCCCACGGTAAGGTAACTATAGGTCTCCTTGGTCAAGCCCTTTGAGTTTAATCTGAAACCATGAGCCACTTGAGTTTGCCAAAGTGATACATAATTCTCTTCAATAATCTTCAGATCATCCAGGAACCACAGACACCTTCAGAATAGTCATGAACCACACCATCTGAGTTCCTCCCTAGACTATCTGACCCAAGTATACTCTTCTGGCCCAGCTGTGGTTTGAATTTGTAACCCTGAGAATATGAAAAATGTCACTCAGCTTACTAATTTCTATTTTTTAACATCTGAGAACAGAGGATACAAATATTTAACATGATTGGGTAAACAACATAATATATTTTTAAAATGCTATTAGGGAACATATAGTGAGTAAGTTAAAACTTCTAATATGTACCTGGAAGCTTCTGCTACCTACAGAATGAAAAAATATTCTAAAAATTATGACAAGCTGAGCAATAGAGAACTAGCAGTAACAAAACTATGACAGCTGAGTAACAGACACAGTATTCAAAAAACTAAAATGGTTAATCACTACAGGCATAAAGTCGATTATCAGCTCACATGCCAGTTCAATTTACATATTAAGTAAATTGAACCAAGTCATTCTAACTTCAGTTATACTCTTCTCAATCTCTTTTCCTATTTAATTACATGGCATGAAGGAAACTAAAAGGCTATATATTTTAATAATCTCTTTATTAAACAGGAAGAAATTATTTAGGCTTCTAATATTTTCCTAAAGTTGGCAACTGCACAGTAGTTTTTCTTAGTAGAGTGAAAAACAGGTTTGTGATGCTACACAAAATTTACAAGATAGCTATAAGGGAAAAAAGACACTATGACATAAATTTCTATTTATCAGAAGAGCCTGCTTTATTGAGAATTACCTAATATAATGTAGATTAAGACCTCAAGAAAATAAACATACACATAAAAAAGCATAAAAATCTAGATATATTCTCTAATCATATTTAGATTGAAGACACTGTGGAACACAGTTCAATCCCTTTTTAATTTAGGACTTTCATGGAATTTCACAGGTTATTAGTTATTATCCTGACATAGTTGTTGTATTTGCCATTTTGCTTAATTATTAACATGTCCTTTGGTTCCCCATCCCTAAAAGCCCTAATATGAGTTATATGGCCTCTCTAAAAAGACTTCAAAAGAAATACAATTCTTTTGCCAGAAGTATGTATATACATTGTCCTGCTAGAATCCCTCCAAAATTAGCATTACGCACTAAAACAGGCACATAAGGAAGAACTGGCTAGATTGTATCTATACAATAGGATGTAGGTTTAATTATGTCAGTGTTCACTGTTTCATAAAAACATAGTATATAAAGTATAAAATTAATTCAGGATGATATTTGGAATTCATTGGTCATTTTGAATCCTGATAGAAGAGAGTTTAGTGCAGTTAACCCTTCCTTTATAACCTAATATAAAATTACAAGTCTTGCTCATAACTTCAATTCAAAATCAAAACAATTTGACATATACTCAGAGAAATGACAACTGAAATCTCTCCTATAGAAAAATTAGCTTCAGATATCTGTCTCTTCTTTCTTTCTGTCTTGTTTCTGATAAACATTCTTTTAATCATCTATTTTTGTAGAATTCTAAAGGGGAAAAAATCATGGTGAAAATAAAAATATTTCCCTGATTATTAACATTGTTTCATAGTATGTTTTACATATTTAACACATATTATACACTTAAAAGATTATCATTTCAAACTGAAAATTAAGTAAGTGACTACCTTTCCCTTTCTTCACCAGTCTCATCCAAGACCCATGCATATGCAAACGAAGCCTTGCCAGCCTTTTTAGATTCTTGTTCATATTTATGCATAGTTCTTTTGTTTACATTACCCAGAAGATAAAGCATATGGCCCATCAGGGTACTTTTCCCAGCATCAACATGACCTAAGGAAAATTGATTCAGGATTAATACTAGGTACATTTTCAGATGTTGTTCACATTGAGGCATTGCATAGATGTGTGATTCAACAGTTCAGGTCAGTGTTTAGAGTAACAAACACCAATTTTATCAGATGACAGTTAAAATATCTAAAGAGATTGAGCACATCTCTTTGAGGAGGGGGGAAATGTCCCTGATTTTCGGAAATAGGTGCCATTTCCAAAAATGTTCACAAAATGAAAATGCCACAAACCAAATCTAATGATTGGTAACTTGGCATTATTTCACCCAGGGTAACCAGAAAGGATTATGATGCAATGTCCACTTGCATTATGTCCATTACATCCACAGAGACATTCAGAATTTCCCTGCTGCCCCTAGACAATAGTCAGGCTAAGACAGAGCTGACTGACAATCCAGAAGAACAGTCAGCATACCAATGACCACCAAGTTGAGGAGCTGCTTCCCGCCTTGCCGTTTCTCCAGTTCTGCTTTCACATCTATTTGCTGTCTCAGCTTGCCAGCCTTTTTCATTGGTGTTGGTGTCAAACTCTGTTCTTCTGAGGCTTGAATGTTGTGAGGTGGAAGAGATGATTTAGAAATGGTGTCAAGAACATCAGAAGAAGCAATGCTGGTATCTTCACCTGGAGGTACTTTTTGAGGTGTCTGGAAACTATGACCATTTTCTTCAGAAGTTACTCTACAGAAAGCAGATAGAAAAAAAGTATTTGAAACCAATTTGACTGATGTCCTGTAGTGTCATAAGGGCAGCGAAGATGCCTCTTCAAAATTCTTTACATTCCAGATCAAAAATGATTCCTTTTAAGTGGCTAGTGTCTGTTAAGGTGGAAATGATAAGTAGTCAGACCCAAACCACATAAGTACAGACTCCGGGGAGAAAAAGGTTATCAAAAATAAGATGAAAAACAAATACTGTAAAATAACTGAAATTCAAAGTCCAAGCCCATAGCTTTTGGCATATAATCAATCCTGTCAAAACAGACAACATAAAGGAGATATTTAATATTTTATAAAAATAGCACCAAATATGTTGAGACAAACTAGTATTAAAAAATCATTTTACCACTAACTCATCATTTCAACAGGACTATGATCTTTTCTGCTCAAACATTAAGCTGAAGAGAAATATCGCTAAATGTCTACTGTGTCTTAAAATTTTTGTCAAAAGAGCTTAAATTCATTTATTTAGCAACTACTTGATTTACTAAAAACTACAACACAGAATAGGTACTGACATTGTGAAGAAAAAAGAATATGGAAATGAAATAATTATCTATGGTTTATAACAGCTTATACTCTAATAAGGGACTCAAATAAATAAAGTAGAAACAAGACTCCCTAACTTAATTTATCCTCTCCTTGACAATGACAGTGCCTCCAAAAGTAAACAGTGCCCTCAGTGCTTCATCAGCTCTGTGACTCAGAATACTCCCAGCAGAAGGAGCACCAGCAACATCATCCCATGCATGGCCATAAAGAATGCAACCTCATCACCATCATCCCATGCATAGTCACAAAGAAGCAACCTCATCAACCAGCTATGCCTTGCACGTCCTTTAACAGGCAGAATAAATAGAATTAGGAATAACAGTAGGTCAAATTGTAAGATATTAAAAATGAAACCAATTATATCCAACTCAAATGGAGCTGACAAAGATTGGACTAAAATGGAAATGTGTACAAAGAGTAAATCTATTTCCTTCTTGCCCACTGTTAACAAAAAACAAGATGACTTTTACCCTCTCAGGACAGTTTTAATAGGCTCAACATTAACCCTTCAGCTTATTCTACAAGAAAAGAAACATATTAATTACATTTTCAACTTTATTAAAAACCTTGCGAGTGATTACATGGCTGTAATCCCAGCTACTAAAGAAACTAAGGCAAGAGAACAGCAAGTTCAAGGTCTGTCTGGATAACTTGGTAGACCCTGCCTCATAAGAAAAGAAAAAGAAAAATGAAGCAGGGAATGTGGCTCAGTGGCACAGCACCCTGGCTTCAATTTCCAATACTGCAAACAAACAAACAAACAAAAAAACCCCTCATATCCATTCTCACTTTGGTTTTCAAATTTCTTCTAACCAATTTAGATATTCCTTTTTTAGCACAGCTTGGACAGATGAGGTCCATCTTGAACTACCAGGACAAAAATTAGAATGTGGAAGCTGTCCCCCACACTTTTAAATCAAACTTAAAGGTGTTAAAAAATAATTCAGTATTGAGGGGTGGTTAGGGAAAAATAGAGGTTCTTTGCATTAGGCAGAGGGGGAGAGGAAAGGATATGGGCATAGGAAGGATAGTAGAATGAATCAGACATTATTACTCCATGTACATCTATGATTAACAACCAGTATGATTCTACATCATCTACAACCAGAATGAGAAGTTATACTCCATTTATATATGATGTGTCAAAATGCATTCTACTGTCATGTATAACTAATTAGAACTAATTGTGTATATAAAAAATACATACATAAATTACAATAGAAGTATTCTACCCAAATGACTAGACATAAGTTGTGGTTCTGATTAGACCTGGAAGAAATCTCAATCTCTGGCTTCAAATCTTTTTGTTTTTAGTTACAGAATCTTTTCTTGGGAAGAAAGCTTATACTAAATCCATTTGAAAACCAGGTAACAGGTATGGCTAAAAGAGTGGGCAGGTCCTTGAAATTCAGCATACCCACTACTCCAGGAAGCCCTCAGAGGGGCTACTTGGGAAGTCAGGTCTGACCTGACTGTTTCATTCACAATTTAGTAACCAGAAAGGTTTGCTTTTCTCTCACTTTCTATATAGCATTTCTTTTTAAGTAAAGTTTAGGTTTGCAAATTAATTCATTAAAATTATATAGTGTTAAAGGAAAGTAACCAAGCTAATAAGAAAAGCATCCTTAGGTAAGTCTGCATTTAGTAAAAACTTCCACATATTACAACAAAAATCAATGCTTTAAGATTTGAAAAATCTCCAAGAAAGGTCTAAAAAATGACCATTCTAGATTCAGGCCTATAATTACTGACTCCTGTGAATGAAGAATAAGTTGGTTAAATTTTATTTAGGTGCTTTCTGGTATAATTTTGTAACCTCATATAATGTTATAAAAAGACTAGCTTCATTTTTTCTATACTATTTTTCCAAAAATGGGACTATTAATAACAGAGGCTACTAATTAGCATACTAGAGGCTAATAATTTAATTTTAAGAGGTTAATTGTAGAGTATTTGTTCTATACAATGTTCTGACCATTTTTGCTTACATATATTTCCTTGCGTATATTTTGTTAACACAAATTCTACTCTCTTAAGTGTTCTTTGTTTTACTTTAGAGACTTTTGGTTTCCAAGCAAACTTAACATATTATCTGTGAATGCAATTTTTGATAGACTTATTTTTCAGATTTTAAAACTAAATTTGAGCCAGGTATGATGGCACATGTCTATAATCCTAGCAACTAGGGAGTCCGAGGCAGGAGGATCACAAGTTCAAGGCTACCATCCACAACTTAGCAAGGCTCTCGGCAACTTAGTAAGACCCTGTCTCAAAATGAAAAATAATTAGAAGAAAAAGCTGGGGGTGTGGCTCAGTGGTTAAGCACCCCAGGTTCAATCTCCTGTACAATAATAACAACAACAACAAAACCCTAAATCTGAGAAATTATGTTTATCCAAAGATTTATTTGCAATTTCAAAAAAGTCACAATAAGGGCTTGGGTTGTAGCTCAACGTGTGAGGTACTGGGTTCAATCCTCAGCACCACATAATAAATAAATAAAATAAAGGTATTGTGTTCATTTACAACTAAAAAAATTTTTTTAAAAGTCACAAAAAGGCTGAACTCAAGTTAAATAACCTACATGTTCTAAATTTTTCACATTCCATTTCTGAATAAAGAAATATTTATTCCATAAGTATAAATACTGAATAAAGAAATACTGTACCATACATTACTTGCTGCCTAATAAGTCAGATTGTCAGAAAAACTTCAAATAAATTATCTCTATTTTTAAATTATATTTTAATCCACTTTCTCTCAGAAATGATCCTGTCAATACTAAACACGGTGTGATATATGTTATTAGCCCAAAAGCTAAAGTAAGAACCAAATCTGTAGTTTTATACTGGGTATTTTAACCTTAAAACTATGTGTGTATTTATAGTATACTGAGTATTAAATTATCATTTCAACTAACTTAAACATGTTTAGCAAACATTTGTCCAAGCACTCTTTCAAAGGTTTTGATTCCCTTTGTGAAATGTGTTCAGACACAATACTAAGCCTATGAAACTGGAAAGTCTGCTGTAATATTAAGAAAATACTGACTTTTTAAGTTACTGATTTGTATAGATACAAAAGTGCTCAGAATGATAAAATTACCAAAACAAAACAAAAACATCTAAAGGCTATTTAGTTCTCAAAATATTAACTATCCTGTACTTTTTTAAAGACATCATTGGGAAACTATAATGCTGAAATCTTGACTAAAAAGTGTTTTCTTATGCTTCTGTGTGCTTTCTTGAGACTAAACTAGACCATCTTAAATACTCATCTCTACTATAAATCTCAAAAATGTCTGTGAAAGTATAGCTTGGTTAGCCTTAAGCACTATTAAGCATTTCTGAGTGTCTTAATCTTCAATAAATCACATTCTGATTATTTCTTCCATAGGCCACCATCAATGATGCCTTATGGGCTGTTTTTTTTAATTTTTTTTTGCCTGTACAGTACTTCTTAGTTTATTTTTATAATAGTATATATAACGTACAGAGGTGGGAACTGTTTGCATCAAATTATCTGTATTTCTTCTTCATTTATTACCCATTATTTTTATCATTATTCAGAGAACTAAACATTTACTTCTAATATAATTCTCTAACAACATGTGCTTTTAAGACTTCTGAAACCGCTAGGCGTGGTGGCGCACGCCTGTAATCCCAGCACTTGGGAGGCTGAGGCAGGAGGATCACGAGTTCGAAGCCAGCCTCAGCAATTTAGCCAGGCCCTAAGCAACTCAGTGAGACCCTGTCTCTAAATAAAATACAAAATAGGGCTAGGGATGTGACTCAGTGGTTGAGTGCCCCTGGGTTCAATCCCCAGTATCAAAAAAAAAAAGACTTCTGAAACCTTCTACATTAAGATTGTAAAATCCCTAGGAAAGGTACTGTATATTCTTTTTACTTTATTTTTCCTTCTCAATACTAACACAATAGGATTAAATGGCACTTAAAACATTAAGTACATAAAGGGTATTTATGTGAATTCAACCCCCATTAAGAGAGAAAAGACATACATTAAGCTTTTGTAATTGAATCACAACTCAAAATTATTTCAACAGGTTAAGCTTGCTCAAAATAAAAACTGATTTTTTTCTTTCACCCAATCATATATACTGAATGTTTACTATATCCTAGATCCTGAGTCCTTTCCCATCCTGAATTTTAAATCAAATGAATAAAATCGTCCTTTCACGGAAGTAAAAAGTTCAAATAGTTGATCATTATGATTCTGCCCAACACATGATACTCCTATTAATTTATACAAAAGTCCTTTGTAAAAGAGAAAAGACCAGGCTGCTGAGTTTCTCTTCCTTAAAACTGAAAAAAAAAAAAAACTACTCCATTATTTACATTTGGTAACACAGGTTTTTTTTCTCTTTTTGAGGGGCAAAATACATAAATTTATAAGTAAAAGTAGACATATGGAATGACTGGAAAATCTGAAAAAATTTTAAGAGATTGAAAGCTAATGTTTTTAAACAGTGCACTTGAGACTCAAGCAATTCACTTTCCTTGTCTATAAAGACTACTGGAAGAATTTTAGAGACTTGATTTAAAAAAAAAAAAAAGAGAACACCTGCTAATTTATGACTTATTATCACTTTTCAGTAGATATTTGGAATTCTAGGTATTTTTCGTTTTATGTATTTTTTACAATGTTACATTTTATTCAATAAGAAAATCTAAAAGAGTTTAAAGATAATATTTTATTTATTAAAATTTAAATTAGTGATTCTATGATTCACTGACTCCATTAACCCCTAAATCCTGATTACCTACGCCACCTAATGGTATAAAAAAATTCCCCACCTCAACATGCTAGCTTTCACAAAATCATTGTAAATTATTTGTGTGAGGAAATTAACAGTGAGATGGAGTAATACACACAGAGACAAGTCTAGAATTCAAGTCTAATATTTCATCCCCATTTCTTTGCACTGTTATACTAAGGACATGGGATAATTCAATGACATGTTATATTATGTAAAACTGAAAGACATTCTTTCTCTAATAGATTAACAGGACACAATATTGATTTCAAAAAGCAGGGAGAGAGATTTAAAATCTTACCCAGGTACTTCAAATCCCATAGTTTGCTTCTTTCCAGATACAGTCATTTTAGCAACTTTTGGCACAATTTCAGATTCACTTCGAGATGACTGAGATCCTATTGATTTTCCTAATTAAAGAGTAAAATATAAAAGGCCAAAGTTAATTTCTAGAAATATATATTACTATGTATAATAATATATATATTATTGTTTATATGTTATATAAATTATAGACTATGACACTTTTCACAGAATTTTTGTCTTTATAAACACACCTTTTCTCTAAAAAAATAATTTGGTGAGATACAAATGCTGAAAGAAATTCTATCACCCCATTCTGGGAAATTCCCCATTGTCAAGACTCTCCTTTGCTTAACCTCCACCAAATCTCTTCCTAATTTTGAACTGACTGTTAAGTTTCAGTAGTAAGAGGTCACAAAGTGGTTTCTGCACTGAGCCTTATTCTGACATTTTACCTAGATCATCTAACTCCCTCTCTTACCACATACTTTAAAAACACTAAAATTGTTTGCTCAGTTAGCAGATGGCTCAATTATTTTTAATCCTGTGAGACTTTATAAGCTGATGAGCAAGCTGAGAGTCTGCCCAATTTTGTTAGAACACTACATACGTTTTCCTTCTACACACTAGATTTAGTAAGGTGTCTGGAAACTACAAATATGGGGAAGAGGTTGATCTAGAACACTAAATTAATGAAAGAAATTACAAACTACATCAAATATATAATTCATTGATCCTTATATAATTCATTGAATTTTGTTTAAATGTATCTTCATAATTTCCACAAAGAGTATCATCAGGATTGAATATACATAAAATTGTGAAAAAATGCATTTCTACATCGGTAAATATATAGAAACTACTTAATTCAGAAAGATAATGTCGAGAATTCATTCAAAATGTTTACTGTCTGCCTCCAACATGCTAAGCATTATGATGGAAATACAATGGTGAACAAGAGCAGATATAATACTTGTGCTCAAAGAACTTACAGTGTAGTGGGGAAACATATTAAATAGTTCCAAATCTGCAAAATTAAAACTGTTACCAGTATCATAAAGAATTCATATATAGTGCCAGAGATAGTGGCACATGCCTGTAATCCCAGGGGCTCGTGAAGCTGAGGCAGGAGAATCTAAAGTTCAAAGCCAGCCTCAGCAACTTAGTGAGCCCTAACCAAGACCCTATCTCTAAATAAAATATTTTTTAAAAGTTGGGGCTAGGGATTATCTCAACAGTTAAGTTTCCCTGAGTTCAATCCCAGTACCAAAAAAAAAAAAAATTAATATATCATGCCCTTAGATTTGATGATAGGGCAGCTGGACGTGCTGGTGCATGCCTGTAATCCCAGCAGCTTGGGAGGCCGAGGCAGGAGGATCACAAGTTCAAAGTCAGCCTCAGCAATTTAGCGAGGCCCTAAGTAACTCAGTGAGACCCTGTCTCTAAATAAAATATAAAAAAGGACTGAGAATGTGGTTTGGTGGTTAAGTACCCCTAGGTTTAATCTCCAGTTCCAAAAACAAAAAGAAAAGATGTGATAATAGAGCACATGTATTAGCGAGCAGCTCTAGGAAAGTGAGAACTGGAGCTAAATTGTACAAAAGAAATTAACTGGCATACAAAGGAAGAGCATACCAAATAGAGTAGCTTGTATTAAAATGGCCCTGTTGTAGAAGAAACCATGGTACTTCAGAGTGAGTGAAAGCAGAAAGGAAGCAAAGTGAAACTGGAGGGGCAGGCAGGGTGACCCATGCAGGCCCTGTAGACAACACCAAAGACCCTAATGTTTGTTCTACAGAAAATGATATCACCAAAATGAGATAAGCAAGTGGTAAGGGGAAAGAGAAAGGAGGGGAGAAAGTGGAAGGACAACCAGTTTGGGCATGGAAAAATCTTAAGTTTAGGTCCATCTGAGATCTCTCAAAGGGAATGTCAAGCAGGCAGTTCAACATATTGATCACACTCAAAGAGGTCTGAACTAGTACATTTATGATTCATTAACACCTAACTGGTAGTTGGCAACACAATCACCAAAGGAGAGAGTAGTTAAAAAAAAAAAAAAAAAAGAGTGGGGGAGTCCTAGGAGGATGATAACCTGGCAGCAAGGTAAAGGAGAGCCAGCAAAGGGTGGTACCAACGAAGCTAAGGGAAGAGAGTGTTTGATGGAGTTGGCATCATCAGGATCTGAGGGTGCTGGCCAGTCAGTCAACTGAGAAGAGAACTGAAAACATTTACTGGTGAAATGATCTCTTTGGATAAAGGTCACTGGTTGAATTAGTAAGAATCATGTGAAAGAAGTAAAAGAAAGTAAACACCAGAATGGGTTAAAAAACAGAAGGTGAGAAAAAAGAAGCAGAAGTAGACATCCACTACCTCTCATCACTAACATCAAAACCCACAAGCAATGAAAAATTGAAGTTTTTTTAAAAACTTAGCTAAAATGAGACTATCCACAATCCTTATTTATCCCACTTAAAGTGAAAAGCTACACATTTCAGAGCAGAAATAGCAATGTGTTTGATTACAGGGTGCTGCTCTACAACCCACTGGAGCTATTAACACCACACATGGTACATGGTAATGCTTTTCTAAATCCAAAAAGATTCATAAATTTGAATCAAATCTGGCCTAAAAGTAGAAAGTTATGGAAAGTGACTAAGATTTTTAATAACTGTTGCTCAAAAAGAATAGGTTGAACATAAAAATTAGGGCAAGTATTGGATAGTACTGAAGCCCATTTAAGTATTAAAATAATGAAGTTAGAGAAGAATTACTTCACCTTTCTGCATGACTTTCTTTAGCAATGGTCAGCTATTCAGGAAAAGGTATTAACAGAAAAGGCATTAACTGTTGCATACAGGGTTAAGATTCTAATCAACATGTGCCAGGGTAAAGCCACTGAACAAAGTCACTGAAGACAACCATCCCTCCCCAATAAAATATTAAAATTATTAAAAACTGTGAAATCTAAGCTGGATAAATAAAATGAAAAAGGGAGACTACTGATACACTAGAGAAAGTACAAGGGTCAACAGGGGAAAAGGTCTGATAGGAGAAGTACAATCTTGAAGAAGAGAAAATTATAGTGAATTGCTGATGAGAAGTGAAGGTCACTGAAAATGGAGCTGTCAAAGGACACGCACTTGTTTCTGATTGATGTGGTGATTTCCATATAGAAGAACAAGAGTAAATTATGACCAGGAAGAGCTGAGGATGGAGAATAAAACTAAGCCAGCAGCTAAAGCCTGAAGGACAAGGAAAAGAAGTCATGAGGTCGTTCAGTAGATGACTGCAGCAGAACCAACAAAACACCAATTCAGGCAAAAGACCTGAACCTCAACAAAGCAGAGATTAAGGAAAGAAAAAAGGATGGAGGAATAATGATGTTGGGAAGACAGGAAAGAGGATAAAGTTGATCTCCCTGAGGTTTGAGAGGATACAAATGAAACAAGGAAGTAGGAAAAAAGATTGAGAATTATAGAGTGGTTGGTCTTTTTCAAGAAAAAGCAGTTCTCAGAATTAAAACAAAGGTGAAGGAGTAAGCAAATAAGGAAGGAGGAAACTTAGGACATGATAACAATGGTGTGGTGGTGAGGTGTGTGTGTGGCATGTGGGTGAGTGTGTAGGTGTGCAGATAGGAGGGAGAAAAGGGATTCCCAATTGAGTAAAACAAGAGGAGGCGGCCTAGTAGATTTTGGGTCTCTGTTACAAGAACAGGAAATAATAAAAAGAGTCTCAATCCAGGCTCTACAGGACTAATTCCAACTTCGTTCATTTTTAATTTCTTCCAACTAAGTTCATATAAAAACTTTTTGACCCACTTAAATATTTAGTACATTAAATACTCCAATTTTGACTTTAAAAAAGTGGGTGTATCACCCATGACCTAAAAGGTCTCTAAGCATAGAGAAAATCACTATGATCTAGCAATATTTCTAGTGATGCAATAAATATGGCTTGTTTGTTTTGGGTTTTTCTTGGTTTTTCTTTTCTACAGGACATCAAACTCAGGATACAACATTTCAAAAATTTGGTTAGGTGAAAGCAGAAAGAATGCAGCCAGCATTACGGATCTGAATAACACCCATTAAAGCAGTGGTTTCTAAATCTTTGTATTGTTTTCTAAGGTCAGGTATCCTTTAAAAAGCTAACAAAAATCATGGGATATTCTTGACAGAACAATATGCACACACATGGTATTTTGCAAGTTGTTTCAAGGAGTTCAGTAAGTCCAACTCTAGTACCTCCCTTTACCAGATAACCCTGGCTTTGGCTATTTTGGAAGCATGTTAATTGAAATTACTTATATTACCCACCATCAAAGATAAAAAGCATATGTTAATTAAGTTATTCACTGAGCTGTAAGAGACAATGTGATATACTCTCACTATTCAACCACATTACAACGTCCTCCTCATGATGTGCACTCTACTGGATGGACAGTAGATCTAGTGGCACAGCTCAGAAAGGAACTAATAATTAAAATAACTGGTCATGAATCATTAGGAGGTATACTGTAAGTATTCAAATCTATCATGTTAAAAAAAAATAACTGTGAAATGTTTACAGAGTCCTCTCATCTTTCCCAACCAAATGAAAATTCATTCACCATGTAACAATCCCAAGAAATAGAGCACCAAATTTTCAGTAAGTCTCAAATATGACAAGAAGAAATGAGTATTGGATGGGAAATGAGTACTTAGATTCTGGTCCCTGCCCTGCCACTAATTAGCTGTTACCTTATAGCAGTTCATTCACTAAGTTCAGTTTCCTCTGAAGATTTTATTATTCTTTTGCAGGGCTAGGGATGGAACCCAAGGCCTCGCGTATACACCACGTCACCCGTACTCCTCTGAAGTTTTATATAATGAAATAAATATATTTCATATAATGAAGTAAAATTTCTAGCTCTGTGAACATTTGTATCTAACTCCTAAACCACTAAGATGTCCTTTAAGCCAAACAGGCTACTATGACATAAAAGTAAAGTGTTCTATTCCAAAGGAAAACTCAATGTTCTCCTTAAAGTCATGCAAACTCCATCCATCAAATTATGACAAAATATATACATCCTGAAGATCAATACATTAATGGTGAGTGTTTAGTCCCTAGTTGAACAGAAAGTTGTTCATTTGTCCAAAAGAAATAACAGCTACTCAGTTGATTGAGTTTAGTCTGCTTGTTTTATTGACAAAGAAAAAAAGGGTCAAAAAAGTCAAATAATTTCACCATTCTGGCAGGGTCTGAACCTACACCACATTACCCACCTGCCCTGCTAGTTCATCATTCTCATACTCCATTTATCTCTGCAGCAAAGCATAATTAGAAACTGCCACCTTGTCACTCGTGGTTACCCTTTGATGAGCTGCTTCCTCCAGGGCTCCAGTGCTTCCTTTCTGAAGCTAAAATCTAGTTTAGAAGATCTGGGTTTTCTCTTGAGCATGAAATGATCTAGGTTTCTTGTCCTGAGATTCTTTTTCAATGAGTATTCCTTTGTAAAGGATGCAAAGTTAGATCTCTACAGCATCACATGATTGTTATTGACACTTGAATTTAATGAAAACCTCTACTTGCATATCCACATGATTTATTCTGACTCATTCCTATGGTCTTTAAGCACATTCAATATGAAACTACTAGCTCTTTGAGGGCAGGAAGTACCTGATACATATGTTCACACAGTCCACTGAACATGTCACAGTACTCTGCCTATAATAAACATTCAAGAAACAGTTTAATGATTAACTCCTATGGGTTTAAATTCTGCAACCACAAGTTGACCTCTATCATCTTTATAAATTATCTCAGATCTCTTCTTCAGGCAAAACCTTCTCAATTTAATCTCTTTATCTATTTCTTGCAATTAATAAATACCAAACACCTCCTAATGTTTGGAGATATGAATTCTAGAAAGTCAACCTGGTACTTGCTATAGGCATTCTCTATGCTCTTCTGCCAGGTGCTTTACATGGGTCTTTTAACTTTCATAATAACTGTGCAGAACAGGTATAATTATTCCTACATTACTTTGTAGAAACTGATGTTCAGAGGGGTTAATTTGCCAGAGGACATGAACCTTGATGCATATGACAAAGCCAGATTAAAGAGGGGAGGGAGGAGGAAGACAGACACAAGTCACACAGTGGTTATTCTCTAAGAGCTTATGAACTATTCTGAAACATGAACATGAATTATAATAAATAAGAAAATCAAAGTATGTACCTGAGTAATTACGGAAAGTTAATAAGTAAAATGAGATTTGAGGGGCTAGGGATGTAGCTCAGCAGTAGAGTATCTGCCAAGCATGTGCAAGGCCCTGGGTTTGATCTCCTGCACCACCAGCAAAAAAGAAAAAATGTAAAAAAGAAAAATGAGATTTAATCTGACAAAAAATTTTAAAAGAGGCAGAAACAGGATGGGAAATATCAAATTTTAGGAATCAATGGTCAATACTTCTGAAAAAGACTAGGCAACAATCAATAAACTTTTTTTTTTTGACCCAGCAAGAGAATTTTATTATAAGCAAAAGTAAGTCTCAAGTAAAATGCACAATGGAGATAGAGAGAGAACAGGTCATTCCTTGAGCAAAGAATGACAAAAGAAAACTAATGCTACTTCTAAATTTATTAGTTTGACATTTACCAAAACTGGGGTCTACCTTCTGCACTCTTCACCAATCAGGTGTTAAACCCTAGTTGTTTGACCCTAATTGGCCCTTTCAAAACTATTCTGGCAAACATTCCATTAGGAGGTGTTTCATCAAATCTGGAATTGAGCCTCAATAAACTTAAAGACTATATGATTGAGGTTTTGAAGGAAAGCCCCTTTTTAAAAATGTGTTTAATAGATTTATGTTCAAGGACTCCTTTTCTCATTTAATGAACAGAAATAAAGCAATGTATTAAATATTCTTAGGAAGGATAATTGCTGAAACTCTTTAGAAACAGGGAAGGCCAAATTAAGATTAAATGAGAAAAACCCATATGTACTTACATTTGATAATGACAATTTCTCCATAAAATATTCTGCCATATTTCATCATTCTATAATTCCTTCACTTTCTCCAAGTCACTAAAAAGGTATTTCCCAAGCTTCAGCCCTAAGATACCATTTCTATCCTTTAGAGATCTCTTCCAAACAGAAGCGATCCGTTTTAATTAGTCTGGTATGGCTAGAAATCTAAGGCTCTGCCACTAGAACCTTGAACTAGTTCTCAAATATTCCAAAGACTAAGTTTATCTCCTCTACAAAATGTGCCACTTTCCTCACAATGAAGTTGTAATACACGTTATATTTGTGAAAGCACTAAAAAATATCATCAAACAAAACTAAAAAAAAATAAATCAGACCTTTGCCCTACAGAATTATCGAATTATTGTTTACATAAATCCTTGGAAGAAAACTGTAAATCAAAAATAATTGCTGAAGTTTGTGGTCAGTCAGGACATGTTTACAGTATTTTTAGTTTAAATATTTCTTACCCATTTATAGTTACAGTTTTTTAAATAATTTAGGTGATTACAGGGCGAAAAATGCTAGAATAAAACATGTACTGTCATAGACAGATAGTAACCCAAAGCACCTTACCTTTGCTTGAACCCAGTATTTTTTATTTGCTTAAGTGTCATGCAAATAAATTTCAAGAGTACATAACAAAAAAAGAATGATGTGCTAGTACAAATCCAGTGAGACTATTTTGGGGGGAAAATGTGAAGTTGATACAGAAGTTCACCTGGAAGAGTAAATGTGAGAGAATGACCAATACAATTTTTAAATTAAGAATAATGATGGGGGCCTGAGCTACCAAAATCAAGACCTCCTATATAGCTGAAGAAAATTAAAATCTGGTAAAGGCACAATAGCTCAATAAATAAGAACAGTACATCTGCAAATTATCAATAAATAGGAATATGTTTATATGTCTTTTTTATATAGGAACTGAGTATATATGGGAAACCATATAGGAATAGAAATATATTATATATTTATATACTTATAAACAGAAATTTGGCATATGCAGAAGTGTTCCAAATCAGTGGAACTCAACATATTGTACTAGGAATACTGACAATTCATTTGAAGAAGACTTTAGCCTTGTTATGATTTACCATATATAAATTCCTTACTGATTAAAGATATGAACATAAAGTAAAAAGAAAAATGCAAAAACATATATAATCTTCAGGTATGGAAGACTGACAAATTTGATATACTTTAAAATTTCTCTGATTAAAAGATACCACAAGTAAACAGAGTGCCAGAAAAATGTAAAAGGCCAATACACATTATAAAACAGAGTTCCTACACACTAGAATAAAAAGCAAGCAAGGAATAAATAGATCAGTCAAAAAAACACAAGTCAAAGAAAGTATGTCAGAGGAAGGGAAGAGGGAGAGGAAGGAAGAGGAAGAGGAGGAGGAAAAAGAGAAGAAATGACAAAAGGAGAGACAAGAGGGGGGACATAAGAGGAAAGGGAAGTAGGAATAAGTAAAAGTATTTCTATTTTATGAACATCTCAGTGTTGCCAAAGGGACAGGGGAGAAGGATGCTGACATTGTTGGCAAGTATAGCTTCGCTACTCCTGGCAAGTATATAAAAAATTTGATAAAATTAAAATGCATTATGTATATTACAGTTCTGAGAATGCAATCTGCAGAAATAATAACAATTGTGCAAACAATATATCAATAAGATTGTTTACTGTTGTGATATCTGTAATGACAAAAAACTATGGATGCACACCTTAAGGGAATGGTTAAACAGATTACAAAACATTCAAGTAGCCCTAGGTGCATGAAAAGAAAACCATGGCATATCAAGTGGAAAAAAAAAATAACCATATTATATAGCAGTGAACCTATGACACTATATTATCAGCATTAAAAAGTCCACAAGCATGTAAGTAAACTTTTAAACAGGATTATTTCTAAACATGATACTTAATGATATGAAAGGGAAAATGTGACTTTCATATCAGGCATTATATATTTCAATTCTGCAATGACTACATATTAATTAAAAATTATTTTAAGTGAAAAGCATACATATTAAAACAATTTAAGTTGCTAAACACATATCTATACTACTTCAGACACTTGATTTTTCTTAAAAGCTACAAGGTAAAACTCTTCTCAGCAATGACACTTAGTTTACCACAACCCTGGATCTTTCCATCAATGATTCTAAATAGAACATGCTACTAAAAGCACCCACTGAAAACCTTCTGCTTTGAAACAAAGGTACAAAGTTTATCCAATCAATTATTCAAAGAATAATTACATTCAGAATGTTCTATAGCAAAGCTGCAAGTCTTAACAGTTGTGTTTCATGTGTAAAGTAGCTACCTGTATTAGACTTTGATGCTTCTGGATGATGAGGACTGTGGTTTATATTGCTCTACCTCAACAACCAAAGTATTTTACACACTGTATAACATCCACATACTCATTGAATGCTGAATATATGAACAAATACAATAATTTCTTGATAGCTCTTTCAATGTTCTGATAAATTTCTAAAGAAATGAAATGAAGGCGAAAAGTAAAAGGAAATGTAAATGTGACTTCTTTGAACATATATCCTCTTACCAGACAAAAATTTCATTATAAATTATCCTGCAATCATCAGATCTTCTCTAATCATCTCTAGAGGAAGATTTTTCAACCTTGACATTATAGACATTTAGGTTGGGATAATTCATTGTTGCTGAGAGACTGCCCTCTGCCCCATGGAATGTTTAGCACCATCCAAAAAATGTCTCCAGACATTGCCAAATGTTCCTTACGGAGCAAAACTTATTCAAGTTGAGAACTACTGTACTTAAGAGTAACAATAAAATTAAAAACATGCTACCCATATTATATAAAAACCAATATTTTAAATGCATACGTCATCTCCTAAACTCATCCTCTTGCCCACAAAACCAGTAATCCTTAATACCCTTTTCCTATCTAGCTGAGCATGACTTTACTCATTTATTTCTAATTCCTTTTCTCAAAGTCTTAATTACCAATTAATACCAATTCTATTAATTTTGGCTTCATAAACATTTCTGAAATTTATGCTCTTCTTTCTCACCTTAGTCAGGCCCTTAGGACTGCATGTCTGGTGTGACTGAGAAGACATCTCTCTGCTTTCCATCCCTAGCTGATCTAACCATCTACCTCTTCTGTCTACTAGGATTTTCCTTATCATCTCATTCAACTGCTAAAATAAATTCAATTAATATATTAAGAAAAAAATTGACCATACACAGTTCTTTGCAGAATGACCCCAACTTGCTTCCATCTCTTCCTCTTCCTTGCTACTCCCACACACAGACTGGAGTTTTCTGACATAAACAATCAACTTCTCATACACATGACTATAGCTCATGCTATTTCTACTATGCAAATGTCATTACTCTCAAGAAAATATGCTTTAATCACAGAAAGACTTGTGGTAACTATACAAGAAAGTCAAGGCTTGATAATGCATGAGTCACAGAAGTCAACTTTAACACAGATTTATTGAACCTACATGGTAAAGACCACAGAATTGTTTCCTCTGTGTAAAAAGCAACAAAATACAGTATGTGTAAGTTTATATGTAAGTTTCATGCTCCCCTGGAGACTTCAATAACCATACCATATCAAAAGTCAATTCGCCAGTTTCTGGAGGTTAGTAGATAAGATATAAACTTTGCTGCCATATACCCAGAGTTTGAAGCCAGGCCTTGTCACTACATGGCCTCAAATCAATCTAAGTTTTTTCTGCTCCTAATTTCCTCATCTGTTAAATAGCAAGAGTATCCATAATAGAAATGTTTGAACAAAAAAATGAGTTAATGAATTAAATGCTTACGGAACTGTCAAGCATATGCTTAATGTTCACATCAACACAAAGCACACAATCTGTGGGTCTCTGATATCACCAAAATAACAACTTTTTTCCCTTTCCTCATTTGATAATGGGGAACCTAAAGACACAATTATTCTTTGAAAATCACATGCTAATGATGAGAAGGGAAATAACGCCAACTATGCAATACTGTGCTAAGTACTTGGATAAAGAGATCAAAGAAAAGATAAAATTCCAATCCTAAAGAAACTCAAGTCTAAAAAGAGCTAGCACATAAGCAAGTGAACTGCAATAATGCAGGCACATTGAGAGTACACCCATCCTACATGAACCAGGGAAGTGTCCTTCAAGATTGCTAGTAAGTCCTGGAGAGGAAAAAATCTACATTAAGAGAAAGCAAGTCAGGGATCATGACAGAAAGCATACAACTGCCAGTATGCTTATCCACTTAAGAGTTAAACAGAGCATCCCAGTGGGGATGCAACATAGGAAAGTAAGTAGTGAGACAAAAGGTTAAAAAAGCAGGTCATTCATTTAGGGCCATGTGTACATGTGGATCACTTGAGTTTGAAATGTAAGGGACTGTAAAGGAATGGAAGCACAAAGTGACATCATATTGTACACTTAAAATTTACTCTAACCACAGAATGGAAAATGGACTATGGAAGCAAGATTGAAGGTAAAGCAGTTAGAAAACTGTTATGCAAATATATGTAAGAAATTCTGTGGATCAACCTAAAATAAGAACAATGGGACAAAGAAAGAAATATCAAAAAAGCTATTATAAGGTAAAATCAAGTACCCTTGATACCAGAATGGATGTGGAGGGTGAAATAAAGAACAGTCTCCAGACGTTTTTGGCAAGGAAGAAAGGGTAGATGATCATGCCATTAACAAATATTAAACATCTTCTAGGGAAATAGTAGAAGTCTTCTGGTTATGACCTTCCTTCTCTTAGTTCTGTCATTCAGCACAAAATTGCAGCAGTTCATACAAGAGCTCTGTTTAACTCTTAAGTGGATAAGGACTGCCGCCAAAAATGTATTTTATTAAACACTGCTTAAATACTATCTTGGAACTTTGTAGGGTTTTTCAGGTTAATTTATAATGTGTTCTTGGCACTGGGAATACAAAGATTAATAACTGTTTTCAGGTAGTTTTCATTCTAACAGATATGACTGACATCAAGATAAACAGATGGAAAGAAAGACAGGGAAATTAAGAGTTCTGCAGACCACAAGCACTATGACTGCAGTTGAACAAGTACTACAGCATAGAAAATGAATAAGAGATTGCATGAGAGACAGTACACTCTTTGAACATATTAATGATTGAAAGACAGGAAGACAAAAAGAAAAAAGGAACCTTGACTACTAAGAGTCTACTCTAGATGCTGTTATTGAAACAGACACACTAGATCTGAGATTCCTTTAGGACATAAAGACGGAAATCCACAGAAAATAGATAATCGAGTTTACAGAAGGGATGTGAGTACCATTAAGACACTTGAAGTAACTCAACACCTTAGACAGCCTTCAGAAAATGAAGGATGAGAAAGAAGCTGAGGAAGAAACTAATAATAAAGAGGGAGTCAGAAAATAAGCATCACTTTCCTTGTACAGTCCTTACAGAAAGTCAAGATTCATACATTGTACAATCTGGGGTCCATATTTTTAGAGGTTATTTGGTGTAGTCTACTACTTTAGATGAATATTTAGACATCTCCAAGACCACATGGATGATTATTGGAAGTTTTGCTGTTATTCTATTCAGCCTACTTTCAAAATATCCTCCCCTTTCTATTCCATGTCTTCTGACTACAACTCCTCAGGAAATACAGATGACAGAATCATGATCATTTTAAAGCTAAATATATGCAAAAAACTGCTAATAAGAACCTTTAGAAAATGAAAACACTTTGTCCAGATCATGATTATGTGAGTTTAGTGAAGCTAATCATTAATATCTACTCAGATACTTATGAATGAGTGAATGTTAAACTCAATTATTCTGGTTAAGTTTAATATTTGTTTATTTCAAATCCAAGAATACGCTGCATACAGTTAAAGCCAAGCAGTTACATTATTCTCTACTTAAGAAAGGAAGTTTCTATTTAATACAGTTTTAATATCCAATAGGAAACTAGAAGGCTAAGGCTATATTTCCTCCAATAATAAACACCTGGACAATATTTTCTTGATCTACTCATGGTGATTTTTAGGAAGTAGGAAAACGATATTTAGGTTTTAAAGCACACATCACAGCACAATGTCATCAACTTTAGGTCACAAGTAATAATCCTAAATTGCTAAAAGATGATAGCTTCGGGTCAAAATTATATGACTTGAATATCAAAGGCCTTTGTTGTAAGGACCAATCCTTAACAACTCATAAAGCCAGAAGAAATGAAGCACTCTGAAGATTGTTTTTTCTTCTTTTGTTTTAAGGCATCAAAATTACACCAAGATGAATGCAGCATATGTACACAATGGAGTTTTATTCAGCCATTAAATAAAAATGAAATTATGTCATTTGCAAGAAAATGAATGGAACTTGAGAATATTATGTGAAGGAAAATAAGCACAACTCAGAAAGGAAAGGGTTGTACGTTTTCTCTCACATGTGGAATTAGAGAGGCAAAAGAAAAAGAAAGGTGGGGAGGCAGAGCTCATGGAAAATTGAAGGGAGATCAGTAGAGTACAGGGAAAGGACCAGGGGAAGGTAGGAGGGGAGGGAAGGGGGAAATATAGAGAATAATATTGGCCAAATTATAGTGCTATATCCTATGCATGTAAAAATAAATCCCACCATTATGTAAAACTATAAAGCACCAATAAAAAAATATGGAAAAGAAAAAAAAGGGCCTTCGTTGTATATCTTTGTGTTGAGTATATTGTTTTCTCTATATATTATAAAATAATAAGTGCTGGGGACATAGCTCACAGTTGGTAGAGTGCTTGCCTCACAAGCACAAAGCCCTGGGTTCAATCCCCAGCACCGCAAAAAAAAAAAAAAAAAAAAA
>JAJEJO010000368.1:766540-817819 GCA_020662805.1 Glaucomys volans
GTCCAAATACTTAAGAAAGTTGTGTAATTTTACACATGAAAAAAGGTAACATATTCTCTAATCTAGGTAGTTTCATCTTGGGAGGAGCAGGAAGACCAGAAGAACAGGAACATCTTTGCTCCTTCCCCCTTGGAAATCACTGTCACTGGGAGACAATGATGTTGTTAACAGGCAGTTCTTTCTCTCAGGTGTCATGAGACAAAAAAAATAATAAGAATACTTACCTGGTATAAAACTAATTTTAAAGATGCAGAAGTCAGTAAATTAAACAATTTGCCAAGCCACTTTAACATTCTTTGCAACTTATAACCACCTTATATACCTCTTGTAGACTGGTTTCAGGTTCATAACTAAAAGATAACTGAACACTTCAGATGACCTTTCAAGGTTTAGCCATTATCATCTCTTTTTTAAAAATACTTAGCTTATTCAGTATGAGTCTCACTCCCACATGTAAAGATAATTACTCTCTAAATGACACCAAATTCAAAATGCTTGATCATCTTAATACTATCATCAACAGAGTACTACAAAATGAAAATTATTGTCTGGGAAATAATATTTTTAATCCCAAAACAATCAAGGTGTTTTTTTTCCTTAGAAAAATATAAAACTAAATGTGAGTAACATTATAAGGAACAATTTTAAACAGTAAACTTGTGGCACTCAGTAATCTCAAAATTGAGTAGAGTCTGGATGTGAAGATCAGTGGTAGAGTACTTGCCTAGCACGCAAGAAACCCTGGGTATGATCCCCAATACCACCAAATATAAACAAATAAATAAAATTTGAATAGTACACATGGATGTGAAAACACTAGTATAAAACACTAGTTTTTCTTTGGGTAACAGGGTAATATAAGCATAAGTGGGAAATTGGGAAGTTTTCTCACCTTTTCTATTTTATAGAATTTGTGTTCAGTTGATTATATTTCTTACTTAAATGTTTACTAGAGTTTACCAATAAAGCTATTAGGGAGAGGAAAAAAAATAAAATAAAACAAAACACCAATTTTTGTGTTAAGCTATAAATGCCTTTATACTTTTTACTCAATGTTTTTTGTTTTTTGTTTTTTTGTTGGAACTGGGGATTGAAGCCAGGGGCACTCGGCCACTGAGCCACATCTCCAGTCCTATTTTGTATTTTATTTAGAGACAGGGTCTGAGTTGCTTAGCACCCTGCCCTTGCTGAGGCTGGCTTTGAACTTGCAATCCTCCTGCCTCAGCCTCCCCAGTCGCTGGGATTACAGGCGTGTGCCACCACGTTACTCAATGTTTTGATAGCATTTTCTAAATCACACTGGAATCTAAAAATTGATTTGTACATTTTAAAATGCCTGTTACACACACAATATACACATAAGAGATATAAGCATATATCTTATACATCCTTACACACATACATATGATGAAAAGGAGGAAAATAAAAGGATCTAAAATTATAAGTACAATATGAATAAAAAGAATAGGTAAAAAAAAAAAAACCTGAAAAAATATCACCAAAAAATAAATTAAAAATTAAAAAAAAAAACCTATGATTATTTTCTTTGGGTAACAAAACTCTGATTTTTTTTTCCTTTTTCTGACACTACGTAGGAATATATCTCTTTGAGGTGAGCAGTGACTTGGGAGGCTGAGGCAAGAGGCTTGCAAGTTCAGCCTCAGCAGCTTAGAAAAATCCTGTCTCAAAATAAAAAATAAAAAGGAGTGGAGTATTGCTCATTGGTAGAATGCCCTTGGATGCAATCCCCTGTACTGCAACACTGCCCCCCACCACCAAGAAAAAGATTACCTTGACATTGCAGAAGAGTGACTCAAATGGAGGAAATTTTTAAATATATACGGTTTAGAAACAGTCACAATAAATTCACAATGAACTCCTTTAATGAGACAAATTCACCATTTAAAGTCATTCTGATCAAAAAACCTTAAGTTTAAAAAGCACAAGATAAAAATAAAAATTCAAAAAACAGGGGTTTTCTAGGTAGTAGTTTTTGCCAACAATCATTTTTCCTATAAATGGATTTCAATATGCTAGCACATATAGATACACAAAAATAAATTTTCAAAATTTCAAAGAAATCAGTGTTAAAATTTTCAATAGAAAAACTATCTCGAACAAGAAATCATTTCACCAAATCTAAAAAAAACATTAAAATTCTAGTTACCACACATATTGAGAAAGTACACCAACGAAGCTACAGAGAATAAACCACTTCCTGCACTACCACAGCTGCACTGACTGTGATTTATTAGATATGAAGTATTCACTTTATAATAAACCTTTATAAATTCCCCATCAAATCCATCATGCAGCATCCATCTCCTATAACACAGAAGTAAAAAAATCAAAAATATTTTTCGAACTATATTTCAATTTTATGTAAATATCATTGAACCAGGAATTTTTTTTTTTTTTCAGTGCTGGGGATTGAACCCAGGGCTTTGTGCTTGCGAGGCAAGAACTCTACTAACTGAGCTATATCCCCAGCCCAGATCCAGGAATTTTTAAAAACAAAAAATTGTAAATAGATTTCAATCTATATTACATTGGATTACAAGCCTTGACACAAAATTATAATTTAATGATGTAATTACAATATTATGACCATTTTATAGCAATAAGATTTCCTACTACTTCAAGAATTAGGGAATAAGGGAAATACTATAGTACTGATAATTTTCCTTTAAAGAAGCCATTGACATGTTATTTGTAAATATTATTCCTGTGGTTGAATATTTCATTAGACCCAAATAAGCCCACAAGTCTTTTCACTAACAGAATTAAGTAGAATAAACCTTCATAAACACACGAGCGTGCAAGCACGCGCGCACACACACACACACAAACTAGAAAATATATTGGTGTTCATCATCATTCTGCCTTAGGCTTCTGTTTCACTTATTTTACCTCGAACATTGCTTTTATATTCCCATGAATGACCTATTGTCAAGTCTCTTCTCAACAAATCAAGTTAAGCCTTTCTATCTGAAGGTTAGGCATAATATTAGTTTGGACAAAACTAAGAAGGTATATTGAAGAATACCTCCTCAACAATGCAAAATAATACAAATTTAATGGAGTTCCTATTATATGCCAAAAAAAGCTGTAATGGCTTAATATGGATGAGGTCATTTAACACACAATCACCCTATGAAACAGCAACTATTATCCTACTTTTTACAAGTAAGAAAACTGTGGCAAGGTGTTAAATAACTTCTTTATTTAGGTCAAAAGGCTGGTAACTGGTTCTTCTAGATCTAAATTTAAACAGTGAACATAATAGGTACTTGGGCTCTTCTAAATTACTGTGGAAACCGGCATTGAGAATCAACAACTTCTGATCATGAAATGAAAAACACTGAACATTTGGATACAGATAAGGCTCAGGAGAAACAAAAATCTCACAGTACACCTGGCTAAAACTTGGAAAAAGGTTTACAGGAACATAGCTAGAAACTTCAAGAAAAGGTTCCAACTATCAAGAGATGATAAATAAAAGTTACACCATACTAATCAAATTTAAAAGGCATTAAGTTTCATTAACATTCTCTCAGTTTAGGTCCCACTTACAATATTTTTATGACAATAAAATATACATATGCAGGCCTACACAAACTTAACCTCATCTTTATTTTAACTTAGCCTCCTCCTGCCAACAGTGTTGTAATTGAACCCAGGGCCTCCCACATGCTATGCATGCCCTCTACTACTGAGCTACATTTTCAAACATACCTTTGGGATTTTCAAGAATAGACCTTAAAAACAAGGCAAGTCTACTATATTTGAATAATCATAAACAAATTTAAGTTTTAAAAACATATACAATAGGTCACTGTACATCTCCTAATGAATACACTCAAACATCATTTTTAATTCATATGTGGGGTCAAGAGTCATTCCTACATGGTTTAGGAAGAGCTGGTATTGGCAACAATATCTAGAAATGACTCCACAGTAACAAATATAATAGATTTGAATTTTGGGGCACTCTACCACTGAACTACATTTCTAGCCCTGTTTGTATTTATTATCATAAGGTTTTGTTAAGTTGTCAGGGTGGCCTCAGAACTTGTGAACCTCCTGCCTCTGCCTCCCGAGTTGCTGGGATTACAGGTATGCACAACTGTGCCTGGCTAGGGATATCAAAGCAATTGGCAAAGTGAAGGAAAGAGAAATCAACATTGTTTTAAAGAATTACTATATAGTAGATGTTGCTTGGTTAAAGAATAAATCATTGTAACACAAGATATTATCTGCACAGATGATTTTACATATTAATACTACAAAATAGCAGATAATAATATCACCATTTTAAAGAAGAAACCAAGTCTCAAAGAAATCTAATAACTAAGCAAGGTCATGCAGATAGTAAATGAGAGCTAGGCTGCAAAATGTTATTGATCTAATTTCAGAGTTACCATTTCCTTCCATTTTACTAACACTACCAGTCACAGCATATGTGCTGATGCATTCTTAAAAGTCTAATGAAAATCTGGAAGAAAATAAAGTTTCACTCTTTCTACACTCAACTCAAAAATAAATTCTAAAGAAATTAAGCTAAAAATTTTTTGAATGTAAACAATAATTATCTCCAAAGAAAATTTAGAATTTGTATAACCTAGAGGTTAAGGTTTATTGTGTTCTTAATCCCAAACTGGAAATTGGTAAATTATAAAAGCCATAGTGATCAAAAGTTTTAAATTCTCCTGTAGAAAAAAAAATGTAAGAAAATTAAAAGATTAGAAAAATTATTTAAAAAGCATACGACTAGTGAAAGATTTACGTCTATAATATAAACAGGTTTAAAATTAAAAGAAAAAGAACTATTTGAAAAGGGGCAATAGTTACAATCAGCAGTTCACAGAAGTAGTTCAAATGACAAATGAATGAAAGTATGAAAAATACCAACTTTATTAGTGGTCATGAAAAGCAAATTAAACATGAGACGTAAACTTCTTACCTGCCAGACTGTTCAAAATCAAGGAAAGTACTGACATCTATTGAGGAGGAAAGATCCATAATACGTTTAATAAATCAACAGCTGTGCCTATTGAAAGTAAGCAATATGTTTTCAACCCAGCAATTCCACTACAGAAGATCTGTCTCAGGGAAATAAAAATAAAAGCCCTACTTTACAGAAATAGGTACAAGAAGATTCTATGAGCAACACTATTCAGAGAGGCAAAAATAGGAAATAAAATGAATGAGCTTCAATATGTGAAGCCTGAATAAGTTATAGTACAGCCATATCATGGAATACTATATAATCATTATAAAAAACAGTTTAGGGCCGGCCACAACGGTGCATACCTGTAATCCCTGCAGCTTGGGAGGCTGAGGAAGAAGGATCATGAATTCCAAGCCAGCCTCAGCAACTTAGCAACTCAGCAAGACCCTATCTCTAAATAAAAAATAAAAAAGGGGGCTGGGGATGTGGCTCAGTGGTTAAACACCCCTGGGTTAAAGCCTTAGTAAAAAAAAAAAAAAAAAAAAAAAAAAATAGGTTTAGCACTTCTCTAGTTCAGTGTATATTATGAAAGAAAAAGAAAATGAATATAATACAGTATACCTTTTTCATGTATGTGTCTATTTTTATATATGGTCATATGAAAAAATATAAGACTATTGAAATGGGCAACAGGTACTATCCCTAAAAATAGCCTATATAAAAATATCATGAATAAGTTCTTTTAAAAAAGAAAGAAAACCCCCCAAAAGTTTGTAGAGTAACTTAAGATCCTTAATTCATCAGACTTAATTTCTTAAAAATAAGTTCAGTTATCACTTCTTGGGCATTTTCCATTTGTAAGACACTATGCTGGCTGTATCCCATTGATAATTTTACTTCTCATAGAAACATAATGTAGATACTTTTTTATCATGGATAAATGGTACTTTTGACAATGTTAACCCATAATAGGATGCTAAATGCAACATGGTCACAATTTTGAGGGACACATAAGTAACTGGTATCATAACAGGCCCAAGAAAAACTGTATAATTTATCTTTGACTCTGGTACACTTGTTAACAAATCAAAACTTCAGTATGAATATAAAACCTTCCATATAGTATAATAAGTCTTCATAAAATAATACCATCAATGCTATTATTCATAATTGTGACAAGTGAATTAGTACAACCTTCCTGAAGGAAAACCTCATGTATTCTAAAAAAATTTGCTTACCTTTTTATCTAGACCCATATCTTCTGTGATATAATGAAGAATGCACAAATGTAGAAATATTTACTAATTCATTTATATAATAATAAATTTTAAAACCTCTGATAGGTACTTGGTTAAATAACCAGACACCTTGAAAATGGAATGCTAATAAGTCTAAATTTGCTGATATTAAAAGGATCAATACTCTCCATGTAGAAACTTACACAAAATACAAAAATGAAGACTTCAGTATTAATGTTGCTCTGAATGTCGTTATGCCACTTACTAGTTTTACTAGCCATTACTAGCCATTTTTGAGTTTTAGAAGTTTATATCTGTAAAACTAGGATAAAAATAATCCCTACACTGCATGACTATTATTGAGATAAGCAGATTAAGAGTTAAGTACAATATTTAGTATATAGTTTGTACCCACTAATATTGCCTAGTATTATTTAGATATATCAAAATGCTAAATAGTTCTAAATTCTAGATAATGGGATTAGCGTTTTTTAAAATATATATATAAACATAAATATACATATAAACATAATATATATTTAAAATATATATATATGCACATATATATATATATATTTGAATTTTCTAGTTTTTGCTTTTTTATTTGGTCATTGTGGGGATTGAACCCAGGGTCTTCAGTATGCTAGGTAGGCAAGCACTCTAACATTTAACTGCATCCTCAACCCTTAGTTTTGCTTAACACTCTTATTTATTTAAGTTTGTACTTAAAGAAAAACACCAAGCTAGCAATTATTTAAAAAATTAAATTCTAAAGTATTTTAAACAGAATTGCTCCTTTACATAAGGAACCAAAGTCTATAAAGTTATTTCAAATTTAATTAGAAAACAGCTTCATTTTTCAGGACTGTTAATTTCCAAGAATTTAGAAACTGATACTCTTAGAGATATAAATCTCTACATAGTACTAGCAGAAAAAACTAAAAAACAAAATACCTTAGCTCCTCAATTTTATCCTTAGGACAATTATCACCAAAACCAGGTTAAATTATAATAGAACAAAATGTTGTGGCAAGAAAATAATACACAACAATGAAAAGGCACTGGAGAGTCAAAGAATTCTGCTCAAATTATAATTTGGCTCTTAATATCCAGCTGAAATAAGGTGTTAACTTCTTCTAACTACCTCACTGGTTCTTGTAATGACTAAATAAAATATACACAAAACGTGACACATAACTGACCTTTAATATATTAATTCACTTTCTCTCCTTCCCTTGAAAGGTAGCAATTCCCAAAACAAAACTTTACATACAAATGAAAATTTTTAAAAAAGGAAATAACATGTTCACCGTAAAAGCACTTGGCTATATTTGGTATTTATATTAAAGCAAAGATCTAGCCCCTTTTCTTTAGAAAAAGCTGAAACTAAATTTCATGTCCCCAATAGCTAGTACATTTTTTTCTGATTAAAATAAAGAATCATGCAACAAATGCTGGCTAAATTGAATCTGATCTGTCCTCTTTCTATTCTATCCCTTGTTAAACCGTTCAGTGATGCTTAGCACACAGTAAGCAAACAAACCCTTTCTATTAAACATATTTACAGTTGTCTTAGAATGGAATAAGTATATAAATATATATAATCTAATTAAAATTTGCAAGATTTAAAAAAGCAAAGTAAGAATTAAATTGTATATAAGATTCATATGATTCATATATCATAGTAGCTACTGATGAAGAAGTAAGCTGTTTTAAAAGTCCAAAGCAAATTATTTTTACATTAAGCAATTAGTGTTTCAATTTTTCCAGTGTAGGTGTATATACAAAGAGAATCTTAGAACATATCTGAGAACATTCTGAACTACTTAAGTTTTTTCACTGAAATCAACCACTTCCTTTCAAAAAAACCCACATAATTTTAAGCAGAAAGGCAATTAATTCTAAACTTATGGGTTCAAAAAGTATAAAATTCGTCTAAATGTTTAAATAAAAATACTCTGAGATAGATGAATTAGTTAAAATGGTTTTCAAGGAAAATATATTTAAAGGAGAGGAAAAAAAAGCTGCAGTTAAATATGCCTATTTTAACAACCTATATAAAGTACTAAAGTAAAATGAAACATTTTAAGTCCATTATTCAAAAATTCATACTGATTTAGAATAATACAGATTCTCATATTAATAATTTTTAGTTATAATATAGACTTTTCAAATTAATCACAGGATTTTTTCTAGGAAAATGATAAAAATCTCATGACACATTTGACTTTTTAAAATTCCTTGGCTTTTTTCTAGGGAACAGTCTGCCATTAAGACTCAGAAATATGATAATCAAGACCTGCATACAGTTATAAATAATACTGTACCTATTTTCAAATCCTAGTATACAAATATACTATAAACATCTGCTTAACAGACTAACACTCCAAAAAATAACACTGCTAGAAAAAAACTATATCCTCGTTATATAAAATTATACTTTATTTTCTAAATAAAAGCTCTACTCAAACAGAAAATCAAATGAAATTCAAAGGGAAAGAAAAAAATGCATAATAGATTCCTAACCAGTTTTACTTAAACTTTATCAAAAATGGAAGCTCTATTATAAAGCACAATACTGATGTGTATCAAAAATGGTAGCTCTATTATAAAGTACAATACTGATGTGTACTTCTACAAAGCCTGCATCATTACTAAACAACCAATTCTCTTAATAATCTGATTCATATAAACATTTAATAGCTACTTATTTCTGCGGCAATAAAATTTTTGAGAACTTTTATAAAAAATATTAAATTTAAATTATACATGATTATTTTTACAAATCTGTAAAACAGCCATTTATTTCTCTATGTTCCTTGTTCTTAACATCAACTATTTTTATACAAGAACCAAAATAAGCCCATAGTTAGAAAAATCTTCATTAGCAGTCATAAAAGAGAAATCTCACTTCACACAATAATACTGTAACCATCTTGTTGAAAATTTTACTTATTTTCTAGGTAGGATGTCTAATTATAAAATTTTAATTATAAATATGATTTTTCTGCCAAAATTTTCCTTTATAATAGTAAAGCTATATGTATTTTAATTTCTGGATTTTTCTATGGAGAAATAATTAAGAATATGTGTTACTCTATTTTGTAGTTTGAGGAATGTTTTCTCCTCCCTTGGTAGGTTTAAGGTGGTAAGAAAAATAACATCAGAAAACTAAAAGATTAACAAAAAAAAAAAAAAACTAAAACTAAAAAGTTATCACATGATTTTACTCCTCAAATACATGTTCTTTTAGCAATTCATTCATATGTATTTTCTTCTGGTGACTTTAATCAATATGTTAACAAAATGATATAAATGTTATCTGAATTAAGAAGACACATTAATATTTGATATACTCTTAGAAATTATATGGTTCTAAGTTATAACCACAAAAGGCTAACTTTTATATAAATACTAAAAAGTTCTTATTCCAAAATACTGAAAAGAGAAAAATATTTTAAGATTCTCTTAATGAGAACTAAATTTCCTTCTAGACTGTTTAATAGTACAAGGTTGTATGGATCATGGCATCATCACACCTAAGTTACTAAACCTCTGGAAAAAGCCTTGTCAAATCACATGAATAGAAAGAAATAATTCACAGGCCTCTAGTATCAATTGAAAAATGCTCTTGGGAAAAAAAATCCAGATAAAAAGTCAAAACAAAGTTATTTCTATGCCATTTTTCTTTTAAAATGAAAGAAGTCCTAATACCAAAGCACAATTATGAAGAGCATACACCAAACAAAAATTTGGACCAAACTGAGAGGCAGGATTGCATCTGACTGCAGATTTTGTCCAGATGGCACAGTTTGCCACAGTTGGAGGCATTCCTCTGCAGGACCCAACAAAAGAGCCATCATGAAAACATGAAGATCTGGAGATGTGTAAAGACTGAAGAAAAATCTCAGAAGCCATCTCCACCAAGCAAAAGGAAACCATAAAAAAAGAGTCATCAGAAAATCTCACTGTTAGCCTTTTAGAGGTTCAGTTGTGCCTCAAAGGAAGAAAATGAAATGTTGAGAAAACTGCTGGAACTGGATCCAAGGCAGAGTCTGAAGCAAGTCAGCCCAAGCTCAATAACCACGCTCTTCCCCACATTATTCTTCATACAATGCTATCAGAAAAAGAACTGTCTCTTTCAAATTGAGAAACAGTGAAGCTGGACAGGACATAGAAGCTATAGAAAGATACTCTTAAGGATAAATAATGAAAGAAAAATAAAAGCAGATAAAGAATATACTATATGTGAATGAGAAAAAAATGCTTTTAAGTTCAAGAGAGTTCAGAGGAACAAAGGCAGAGACACTGCCATAGCAATATCATATACTGCCATACCATGGGCAGCAGAACTGGGCTACTTTGTAACATATAATATTAACAAACAGTGGAGTAACAACTTTTAGTGTCCTGCAGGAAAGAAAGGGGACTCTATTATTTGCCAATATGTCTTACAAATATAGGCCACAAAATCATTTTCAAATACTTAGGAAATATTTTACAAATGCTCATTCTAAGGGGAGGAAAAGGTGAGGATTGAACCAAGTCAAGTGGACAAAGGTCTAATCATGACAAATCAATTAATTTAAAAATAACTAAGTTTAAAGGAATTTTAAATACAGAATAAAATGAAAATATTATATATCCTAACACTAATATGACTTGAAAGCTCAGGTGATTGAAGGAGAGAACAAGTAAGAGAAAGTCTAACTTTGATGAGCTCATTTTTAAAACTAGGACTCATTAATAAATATTATGAAAGGTGAAAACTTTACCTAAGAACTTGTAAGATTAATGAAAATTATGATAAATAGGTGAAGTATAAATACATTTGTCTCTTCATTTTTCTAAGTGAGAAATCAACATATATTACTCAAATTGGCAAACTCTTAAAGTTCAAGTATGTTATTACATTATAAATTATAAAATATCCAAATTGCCAAAGAGCACATGCAATGATCAAAACAAACACAGGTCACATACCAAAATATGTAAATGTAGAAGACAACAACTTTTTTTTTTAAATGGCAACAATGTATCTATTATCAATCCCATAAATAGGAAAAACTCATTTTTAAAGTCTCTGACAAAGCCAAGTATACGTAAGTATAGGAGACATAACTAAACCAAAGTGACTTGAAAGAGTGAAAGCAGAAGAATGAACAAATAAAATTAAGAAAAAGTGGTAATCATGATATTAAACAATTTGAAGGCTAAAAGCATAAAACTTACTTGGGGACTTGAGATGGGGACTTGAGATGAAAGAAAGAAATCCACAGAAAGATCAGGTATCATTACATATATGAATGAAATTTACATGGTAACATCTGTGACAAGTAAGATGAAATAATGCAAGGATGTTGTATTTTAGCTAACCTCTCTCAGCCAATAGCCAATCAAGGAAACATATTAAATAAGAATACCAAACTCTATATGAACTTTTTTAAAAAAGTAACTAACAAATATATTTTATATTCTGCAAATAGTAGTATTGACAATTGCCAACAAAGTCATTAAAAAGTTACAATGAGGGACACACAAGCATGCACACACACACACACAACACACACACATACACAAATGTCACCAAGAGTACAGACCACATCTCTGCTAATAATATAATGAAACTAGCAATCATAACAAAAATAACAAAACTGCCACAACAACTCAGACAGACCCTTGGCTTAAAAAGAAAATAAAAATTGTGGATTACCCAGAAAATAACAGTAACTTTATAAGCACACAGAAGCCACGGCAAATGCAGTATTCATAGGAAAATACTGACTTAGGGACATAAGTAAATAAGAGCACAGGAATGATGTACATTCAACCCTCAAGTACAAACTGAGGGTATGTAATAAGTATAATAAGAAAAGGATGAGATTAGAATTCTAATCCAACAAGTAATTTCTTAAAATAGAGATTTGAAGTGTATGTGGCAAAATGTTTACTTCTGTTAAAACTATGGGTATTATATTAAATTATTTTCTATTTTTCTTTTTAAAACTTCATACATTAAAACTAAGTTCTATGAGAAAGAATTAAAAATGCTTAAAGCTAAATATTCTACTCAGAAAAATAAAAGAGGTATAAGTGGATTAACTTACAAAGTAATGAATTAAAACCAGTAGAACTAATTATTGATTTAGGAAAGCCAATCTTTGGGGAGGGGGGAAGATAAGACAAACTGCAAGGTAATATTCAAGAAGGAAAAAAGGTTGAACAGAGCGGAAGGGAAAAATAGAAGAGAGAAAACAATATTTAAAATAAGAACAGAGAATTAACCATAGGTATAGAAGAAATCTAAAAGAATAAGACAACATTTGGTATAATGCTCAACAAACATTTGCCAACCTGGATGAAATGATGATTTTCTAAGAACACTAAGGCTTTAAAAATTCCCAATTCACAAAGATGAATCCTATCATGATACAAATAATTTTAATGTTATTTAAATCAAGGATAAAGAAAACTTTTTTCTGAATGTTCTATAAAACTATCAAATGAAAAATCAAAATCCAGCAGAGGATGTACATACACACAACTGTAAACCATAAACTAATTTTATTAACAGATGAAATTATCTTTAATAAAATAACAAATAAAATGAATCCATGAAAAAAGCAATCCTCAATGACAAACTAGAGATGTTTGAATGTTACAAGGGTAGATCAAAGAAGGAAAAATTTACTTTTAAAAAAATGTAACATTTAACGTTATCTAAAGCCTTTGGCATTATGGAGACAGCATTTTTTCCTTCCAAAAAGGTCTTAACATCATTATATATCCCAATAAAAATTGTAGCTTGATTTTTTTCAGTAACTTAATAAGGTAGGATGACAAAACCAACTCTCCATAAACAGGAAAGATGTTGGCTGCTTCTCACTCTCCAGACAGCCCACATTTAACCCTGAATGTGCCTCTGCTTACCTAAATAAACCTGCCTATACCACTGAATGGCATGTGCTGAAATTCTTTTCCTTTACATATGCCAAGAACCCTGATGGTCCTAAATGGTATTCCTTCTTTCCCTCCAGATATTTCTTCAGAGAAATCTCTTCCCTGTGAAACCACTTGGTAGCCTTACCAGAATCTTTGGAGGCATCAACTTTAGCTTCAACAATTCCATATTAAGTGGATGGCAAGACAAGAATTCCAACCCATCCAAGCAACGGAGAACAGTGTCTTACCTCCTTTAGATCAGTCAGGATGAGACTTTTGATTCCTGACTAGGCAGGATCATTGCCCCTTGCAAACCTGAAGCAGCCAAAGAAAGATCTTTGCCCCTGCAAGTCCCCATCACAAACCCATAAGGTCAAGGTATCAAAGTCTAGAACAGAGGGATGACTTAGACAGGAATTTAGGGATTAAAAAAAAAAGGGAGAGACTGAATCTCAAAAGAAGTGACTACAAACCACTGAAATGCAAGATAAATGCCCATTAATCATGAAATGCATAAAGTACCCATAAACAGCTGCAACTCTTGAGCAACTCAGCCCACACCCTTCACCCACACCCTCACCCTTGTTCTTGTCTACAAAAAGTAGCGTGAGGGCAATGTGTAATAGCAGGGAAAACTGATGCAAAATTGTGTAACTCTGCCCCTGACGCCACCTCTACTCTAGCCCCTAGCAACCACCACACCAAGGAATTGCTGCTTCTCACTCCCAAGATAGCCTGCATTCTCCACTGAATGTGCCTCTGCTTTCCTAAATAAACCTCTCTAGGACTCTGAATTTAAAAAAAAAAAAAAAAAAAAAAGAGAGAGGAGGAAAAGTTGTTGATGGGGAAAATGTATTTCTATATTTGCCCTTAAAATTAGATCAAAGATACAAATGTCAAAAAATGAACATCAAAGGCATTAGAAGAAATAATAATTTTATTTTTTAATTAACTTGTACTAAAGAACTTTGGCCCAACTTCTTTATCCCTCTTGAATATGACTTTGAAATTTGTCTTATTTCCCCATTTCCTAAAGACTGTAGTAAAGAACTCTCAAACAAAAATCCCATAAGATAAAAAGACTGATAAAATTGAATATAGAAAAAATTGAAAATTTATCTTATAAAAATGACCTTAAATGTTATAAACTAGGAATCAGAAAACATATTTTCCATGCATAACAATTTTAAGAACAAATTTCCTTAGTATAAAAATATGTATATCACAGTATGTTTACAGATACACACACCACACATCCCTAAAACAGACAAATGATAATCCGGCGCAGGGGGTAGGGGAGGGCAGAGAACAAAGTTTAAGAGCAAACAGTTCTGAGAAAAAAGGTGAATAGCTTTAAATACATGACAGTGCAGTCAGCCTCACTCTATTAAAGAAATATAAAAGAAATGAAAATATATTTTTCAATGGTTGGGCATAATACCAAAAGTAGTAGTAATACCTACCCCATCTGTGAGAATTTGGACAGAAACACTCAGAAATGAGTACAACCCTTGTTACAGGCAAGTAGATGGTAGCTATCAAAAAAATTTAAGTATTCATTTTTTTTGTCTTAGAAATTCTATTTCTTGAAATGTAGAATGTTCACTTTGGTATCATTAGTGTTAGCGACTGGAAACACCTAAAATGTTCATCAACTGTTTATAAAAATGATGTTACAACCATATTATAGAATTCTATACAGCTTTTTTAAACAAAGGAAATTGATCTGGAAACGCCAATACAGAAAGATTTGCAAAATGCTTCCAGTGGTACAAAAGTGTTAAAGTTTCTGCTTATGGAAAAGAACACATGTACACGTACATGTGTAACATGTAAGTAAAGATCCTAGAAGAATACTATGTATAAGAATGTATGCAACACACACACACACACACTCACACACACACAAACTCACATGCGCATCAGATGAGATTAGTCGTGTGAGGAACAATTAAGCAGGATTACAAGAGAAACATAGTAAATATATGGAGGTAGGTTAATATTCCACACAGGGTGATGATAAGAGCAGCCACGGAAAGGGGAGAGGGAGAAGGTGAGCACTGTAGAAGCAAAGGAACATCAGGCAAGAGGGCGAGGGTAGATTTTGATGGGGGGTACACAAAGAGAAGCCAGGTAACAAAGAGGTTCCAGAAATAAAAGGATTTGGACTGGGAACAGAAAATGAGATCTACATTTTAGAAAAATTACTTGAACTGTACTATATAAAGTATTTTAGGGGAAAATAAACTGAAAAGTTATAAAACCAGCTAGGTATTTCAGCAATTCTCCCCAAAGCTAGAAACTTTTAAGAGAAAAAAATAATAAATATAGAGAGTACTGGGCCAAAAAATGTACAGTGTCTTCTCATTTTTCATGGGTTATAAATTTGTGAATTTTCCTACTCACCAAAATGTATTTGTAACCCCCAAATCACTATTCATGTCATTTTGGCAGTCAACTGCACACACATGCCGAGCAGTGAACATTCTGAGTCACCAATGTGCATGTTCTCAGGTGAGGAACCAGGTAACATTATGTCTTCTTGTTTTAGTTCTCCTACAGTAAACAAGTATACTTTCTATGGTCTATTTAGTATCATGTTTTTCTACGTTTGTGCTTTTTGGTTGGTAATTTTGCTGTTTCAAATGGTTTGCAAGTGTAGTGCTTAAGTGCAGTCTAACATTTCTAAGCACAAGAAGGCAAGAATGTGCCTATGCATAAAAGATGTGTTAGATTAGCCCTAAGTTATGTGCTATTCACCATAATTTCCAAGTTAATGAACCAATGACATATAATACTATATAAGGTATCATTAAATAGAGGCACATAGAAAACATGGTTATATACTGAGTGACTGACAGAAATGTGACCAGAGGCTCACAGGAACCTGACTGTACTTCCTAGGGGTGCAGTGTTTGTGGTATTTACTAATTCAGCAGATGCAGTGACTGACTACCCCAAATAAGAATCAACACTTATACATACACAGGTACATGTGCACACACAAATATTTATTTCTAAGGTAGAAATAACAAGAATGGTAATTGATTATGAGTAGTAGGGAAAGGGAAGAGGATTCAAGGTTGATGCTATTTCTGGTTTCGGCAACTACTAAGAGGATGGTGTCACTAATAACAAAGACCAGGAAAAAAAGGAAAAGAGACCAATTTGGATAAGGAAGACAAAGATGTCTACTTTGATTAGTATGCCACACTGTGCTAAATGTAATTATATGTTATATAAGTCAATACCCAACCTCCCCACTCAGGATAAGAATCATCACTCTGTTAATTATAATATATCTCCTGCATCTAAAATGGTCTTGCAATGCAAATCGGGCAAGACAGCATCAGAAATGTATACTCTATCATTTCTTTTACCTTCCACTACCACTTCTGCAATCACATGATCAATGTTTGCCATAACCTACACAGTAATTAACAATATTTCTGAGCACATACATATATATGAAACATTTTACCCTGTGGAAAGCAAGAATTATAAACAACAAATATCTCAGAAGAAAAGCTTCACAATCAAATCAATTTTTTAAAAATTTTTTATAGAAACATAAGGCAATACCTTCTGCATAAATTATCAAAATATTCTGAAATCAAATTTATACAAAAAATTCTAATAGATAATTTGTTATGCTTTCCTTGATTTAAGAAAACTTTTGAATTATAATTTCTTTCAATGTAGCTTTTATAAAAATGTACATATACACTTAAAATGTGACAAGTCCTTTACAACCTTAAAATTATACTTCTGCATAAATTGAGCCTTACATAGTAATCATATGTACACAGATAGAAGAAAACTAGTGTAAAAATTCATATTAATCCCTCCCTGTCTAGTCAACATTGTTTATATACATTCCATTATTTATATAAATAGAAAACAATTTTTAAGTCACCATAAAATTGATTTTTATAACCAAATATATACTATTGTGAACATGAAACAAAGTTTGCTGATACACAGTTCTTTTCTCAAGATACAATAATCTCAATATTCACAAGGTCAGTTTAAAAGTAAATAATTACATACAAGTTCATTATTTTTCTCTTAACTGCGTTTATCTTAAGTGTTTCCTTTTATATTCAAAGAAAAGCATGTTGTTAGTTTTATCACTGGTATGACAATGAGTTTCATGACCTCCCAGTGAGTGCTAAAAAGTAAACATAAAACACTACAAATACTTATTACTATTTCTATAATAATAATAATTTTAAAAAGATAGAAGAAAAGCTTAAGAAAAGAAGATTCAAAGGTAAAGGGAAGAAAATAGGTCAGAATGCCAGCAAGATGGAAAGGAGGAAAGGGTAAAATAAAGAGAAATTAGTGTTCTGAACTGAGATGAAACTCCAGTTCTTGGCAATTAATTGTAAGAAGAACTATATCCAAAGAGCCAACTGAAGACTTTAGAAAGCAAAAGGACAAAACATTCATGAACAACATTAGACCTTATAAAGAACAAAAAACTGAAAAGCAAAACTGGTAATGTATGAATGTCTTTTATATCATTTAGATTTCTATTCCCAAAATATTAATGCACTTGATAATACAAATAAAAAATGTCTTTACATCTCAAAATTGGTATTTGAACTAGAAAATAAAGTAAATCTAAAACATTCAGCAAACCTGAGCTACTAAGACATCAGTCAGTCAGCATATGCACTTAATGCAGTCATTGTCACAAAGACTGTACACAAGATGGAGTTGTCTTTTTACCAAGGTACAATGACCAAGGATGAGTCTTCTTAGTTTTACCCTTTGAATCTCAGAGACTGTGACATTCCCTTAGTTGACAGGGCAAGTGCTTGTCAGGAACATGCCTGAAAAGCCAGTAGCCAAGACAGGGAAAATAGGAAAATTGGAGGCTTACTTAAAATATTTTTTTTTGCCTTCCCTTATCACTTTGTAACATAGAATTTTTCCCACCCACAAAAAATAATCTCATAAGCAGTAGTTCAATAATTAGCCAATAAAGGGAAACTGCTCCATGGCCTAAAGTACTCTACTTCCACTTGAATATTAGTTTGTTATGAATATGGTAAAATAGTACCACTATTCAACTTCAGTATGGGTTAAAAAAATATTTGTGGACTCATGGGCCAAGTGAATCACTTGTGAAAGATTCAATCTATTAGGAATTATCATCAGTTACAACTTCAGAATATACGCACTTCTACACTGGAGACTTTTTATACGTAAATCTAAATTAGAGTTGTACGCTCATAGTTCAAAGTTACTAAATTTTTGATCAAGGTTAATGACTAGAAAATGAACTCAGCAGTTGATAACTCAAATTTTAAAACTGATCATAAAACACAGTCTATAATTTAACCCAGGGTGCTTTACAACTGAGCACCAGCCTATGATCCTCCTGCCTGAGCCTCCAGAGTAGTGAGGGATTAGAGCAGTGCACCACTGTGCCCAGACAACTTGTGATTTTTATGTCCTCCTAAGCATCTGCACTATGTACACTGAAATAAGACATAAAAAATAAAACCTGGGGCTGGGGATGTAGCTGGGAGTAGACAGCGTCCTTGCCATGTGCTAAGGCCCTAGATTCAAGGCAGAATACCACCAAAAGGGGAAAAAAAAAATGAAGACATTACAAGACATCAAAAAGCATTTGGTGAAGAACAATAAAAACATAATGCCATCCTGCATTTTCCCACCAAAATACTGGATATAAAAAACATTATACAGAACAAAAATACTGGAATGTCTTTCTGAAAATAAAAAAGAACATAAAATATTTTCAAATGCACAAATAGTTGCCAGAGAAGTATATTTCTTTACTGGAAAAAGGACAACTATTTTGTTTTCATTGAGAAATAGCATTTTAGCTAGATGTAGTGATACATACCAATAATCTCAGCAATTTGGAAGGCTAAGGCAGAAGGGTCACAAGTTTGAGGTCTCAGCAACTTGAGACCTTGTCTTGAAATAAAAAAATTAAAAGCTGGGGATAAGGTTTAGTGGCAGAGTGACCCTGTGTTTAGTTCCCAGTATGGGGGACAAGGGGAGAGGGATAACATTATAACATTTGAGATACTAACAAATTGTACTGCAAGAAACACTAAAAACATCTTCATCATTTTATACAAAAGACCATAATTCCTAATCAATTTTCACTGGTATTCCTGATTAATTATTGATGTTAAGTTGCTCAGATATTTTTGTCATTAATTATTCCATTTTACTGATTGATTTCTCTAAGGTGTGATTCTCAAATACAAGCAGACATTCAGAATCACCTGGGGAATCATCTTGGAAACATACATTCTCAAGTGTCATCCCTCAAAGAGTGATTCAGCAGGTCTGGAGGGAAAGCACAGTATCTGTTTTAAACCCCCCTCCCCAAAAAAATCCCCCATTGATTCTGACTGCTAGTTAAGGTCCTCTGCTGTTAAGGGATGAATTATAAACTTATTATTCTGATTAAAAGAGCCCTTATTTGATCTGCCATTGCTGAAATTTTCACTGCAGTGTACACAGGTGTCAGTAGCAAAACAGATAACTCCATGTTTCATTATTTATTAGAAAGAAAAAGTAAAGGAGATCTGGTAAAACCATCTATTCAAAGAACATGCAACCATACTTGAAAACACTTTCCATGTATTTATTTTAAAGCATACATTAGGACAAATGGTCTTGAAAATGTATAAAAATAATTTATGCATTAATTCATCTTTAATATTTACATGGTCCCTTAAAAGGTTTTCATTTTATTATCATCAAAAATGTATTTCAACTACATCTACAGTACTCTCAAAAGTCAGGAATTTTAAGATTTTCTAACATAAAAGTTTTAATATTCACCTTCAGTAAAATAATGAAACTGGGAATGATACCAATAATATTTGAAAATGTAATTATGTCTCAGCTACTCTATGCCATGTACCTTAAGAATAATCTTCACACTACAATAATCCCAAATAGTGGCATTTTTGTTTAAGAAAAAAGCACAAAAATAGTTTATAGAAGAAAATATCCCACCGTAAAAACTTATAAAGTTGAATGCCAAACAAAAATATCTGAGGTTCAATTACACAATATCAAGTTTCCATATGCATTTTGTAAACATATACTCATTCTCAACTAAAATACAGTCAGTTATCACTACAAGAAGATATAGTAAAAAAGTTTTCAGTGCAAAAATACTTATCAACTTGTTTTCAACTGACTTAAGAAAATTTTAATGAAAGTCAATTTGAATCCCATAATATAAAGTGATCCTACAAAGACATTAATTTCAAATAAAAAGTTCTACAACAGTAACCAAGTTTTCCTTTTGCTACTATTCTCTAGTAAATGCTTTCTTTTGATTAGCTTTTACAATGTCATCAGGAGATGCTGATTTGAAGTCAAACGGTGTTATTGCTACAAGAGGACTTATTTCTTTGTCCTTTACATCTTGAACTTGTCTACTATAAAGAAAAGTCTTATAGAGGTCAAGGGTGCGCCGTTTGCATCTTTTCAGTGGATAACGAAGACACAGTGTTGAAGCAAAAGCTGAAGGTCTAGCAGCAAGGGCCTTGGTCCAAGAGAGAGAAAAAGGTGGTTTCCTAGTCAGAGAGCCTTTATTGTTTTTCTTACTATCTTTAGCAGAATTGGAATTCTTCCCTAACTTTGAACTCAGTACTTTAGTTCCTGGTGTTGGAGGAACTGATTGATCAACTATAGGCTTTGAAACAAAATCTGGAGCTTTTATCAAGACACTAAGATCAATATTTGAATCTATTCCAGGAGAACTCATTTCAGATAAACTGAGCTCAAAAGAATCTTTCTTTATCTGAGAGTTGTCTATATCAATTGTTTCTGCAATCAAATCAGAAAGTGACAAATTCTCAAGGTCTCTTGTGGGAGAAGCTTTACGAAATGCCAAAGATGACAGAGATCCCGTTAATTCTGATATTCCAGTAGAAGACTGACAGTGATTTGCCAGCTGTGACAGGGGAAAAGATCCCAAACTTAGATCTGTAAAACTGGCAGATGACTGGTTACAAAGATTAGATAAAGTAAAGCACTGGCTTGGATGGTTTTCTTTGTGTTCCTGAAACAGTTCAGCTAGGGATGGACTTTTACACTGGGAAAACTGCAAATTGTCATTTTTTAAAACGCAATTCTTGGCACTCTGTTCAACAACAGATACATTTCCAACTTGAGTCTTTTTACTAGGATTTAGATTATCACCAGTCGTATTTTCCAATGAGCTAGTTAAGTGCAAAGGATTATTTAAACTTCCCACGCTGTTTTGTACTGGAATGTTTTGGAAATCAGATAGCGAACTGTTTTGAATAAATAAAGGATTGTCAGCTGTTGTGTTCTCTATCATTAAGGTCTTTAAATCTGGTATTCCTTTGAAAGCAAAATCATCTTTGGAAACACATTCAGATGCATGAGGTCTTAACAAATCAGCATCTAGATTCTCTGAGAGCAGACTTTTCAGATCATTTGTGGATGATGATCTACCTTCTGGCTGACATTTATAAGAATCTCTTGGCATATCATGAATTAGGTCAGCTAGTGAAATCTCTTTTGTTAACTTACATGATTCTAGCTTCTTTTCACTTTTAGGTCTGTCAAGTTTCTTTTTCCTATGAAGTAAATAATGACTTGGTACAACTGAAGAATTATATGATCCATATTTTGCTACTGAGCTAGTAAAATCACAGGGTTTGCTACTGCAATCCAAATGATTTTGTGACTGAGAATAAGAACTTTGAACATTATCAGCTGAAACTTCAGAAGAAGAAAATAAGACTCCTTACCTTACAAGAGCCATTAATTTTCAGACGAATAGGTTGACATATGCAGAAGACAGTCACAGCAACCAAAAGGAAATATGAAATGAGGCATTTAATTACTAAATGTTTCTTTTGATTACAACATGAACAAAGCAAAACTTGATCATTATTTAACATTAAATGAATATGTTAAAAAACAGTAATAAAGGAATATTACCTTTTTTAATGATCTAAAGTAACCTTCATACTTTGTTCAATGTTCTAATTTTCACAAATTTAACAAATGAGGCTTTATCATAATGAAATGAATAGACAATTTGTAATTGTCTTGAAGTCAAAATTTTTTTAAAATAATGGTATTTTAACGGTATTTTTAAAACCACACAGCTAAGAATGGAGCTCACTAGTACAGCACTTGCCTAGTTTGAACAAGGCCCTGAGTTCCATCCCCAGCAACACACACACTAAACATACTCACAAAACAGGCAAACATGTAATACCCTATAATTTCTGTGATCAGGTCTACATTATTAATACAGAAAATGTATTACTGATTCATTCCCCCAGTGGTCAGCTAAAAGTACAACATCCACATTCCCTCCCCACAAAAACACTCTAATTTCATGGTAACAGATTGTATGCCACTATGTAGTAGTAAAATTCTAGCCCACAGAAATAGCAAATCAGTTAGTAAATCACCTATCAGATTTCATATCAATTAATATAATGGTACCTCAGTTCCCTTCATATATTCATTAAATTCCAATTTTAAAATTAAATCCTACAAATTTAAAATTAAAAACCTGGCCATGAAATGGAATAGTAGTATGGCTACAACAGTTATAGTATTTAATATTTAAATAAAATGAAATTGGGATTTTGTAAACATTAAATGGCTAGGTATTAATTTTTATTTCCTATCTCACTAGAATTAACGAAAATTAAAAAGTTCTCTTAAACACAAGAAGAAAAAAGTCTTGTCTTATTTTATCTGATTTTATTTCCTCTATGCTCTGTTTTACAAACAAGTAGTGAAATAAGGAAAAAAAAAGGAAAAAGGAAAAAAAAAAAGGCCAGTCGTGGTGGCACACGCCTATAATCCCAGCAACGCAGGAGGCTGAGGCAGGAGAATCAAAAGTTCAAAGTCAGTCTCAGCAATTTACAGAGGCCCCGGAAAACTTAGCAAGACCCTGTCTCAAAATTAAAAATAAAAATGGGCTGGGTATGTGGCTCAGTGGTTATGCACACCTGGGTTCAATCCCTGGTACCAAACCAAAAAAGAGGCTGTAACAGAGAGAAGCAAACACAATTGGAAAAATTCACAACAGAAATCAATTGATAATAATCAAGAGTTAACTGTAACATGCAAGATTTTAACAACTTGAACAAATTAAAGCCTCTCTTAAAGCATTAACTACATAAAAGGAAACATATAAAGCCATACCTTTCACTGTCTTTCCTGTAGATATTGCTCTCTCACTCTTTCCCTTCAAATTCTGCATGTTATCTTGTTCCAGAACCACTGACAAAGCCTTCTGCACATCAAACTTGTTCTTCAGAATTGCTTCAATCAATATTTCATCTGGCACAGCATCTCCAAGTACCTCTCTCATGTGATCAAGGCATGAATAAAGACGAGCTGGGACAGACAACAATGATTAAAAGCTATACTAAACAATGCCATCAAAGAACCCTCATCTTCAAAACTGATAAAATACTAGTATATTCAACTCTCCTTTTTCTCTAGCAAAAATTATTTATAATAACCATGTTTTTCTACAATACACCTTTCTTCCCTTATTATCAGAGAACAATTTCATTAAGAAGTCACTATAATAAATGTTTCTGAATTATACTATTTGAAAAAACATAAATTGTATCCAATAACATCTATTTTCAGTTCATGATTATGCTAACATGTCTCCCGAATAATTCTAATGCTTGAAAAAAAGGTAACTGGTATACATTAATGTCTATTTTCAGAAAGCGATAATGATGGTATCTATACTATCCATTTTTCACATGTGGAAAGGGTGAATGTACACTATTTCTAACTTATTAGTGAATGCAGCTGATCAGTAGGTATATTTCTTATATTTTATAAATTACTACTTTTAAGTTTTATTTTAAGGTAACAAGTATTCCCTAGCCAACTCAAATCATCCTTAAATGACTCTTAACAAGCAAAATACATAAAAATAAGGAAGTCTAATAGAATAAGAGAAAAATGAATGTTGAATTCTAAAATAAAAAATTTAAGAGCTGGGGATGTAGATTAGTGTTAGGGTGCTTTCCTAGCATGAATGAGGCCATAGGTTTGACTCCCAGCACCACACACACACAAAATTTATACCTGGAACTATTCAAACTGTCTAAGTATTTTAATTTTCTTATGACTTTTATAAAAAGTAATTATTAACAATATTCATTAATGTAAAACCCATGAGATCTGAGGCTTTGTAGCCCTAGAAACTAAAACAGGACCTAAGAGCCAGTGAATAAAAATGAAATGAATATACTCATTTATATTTTTATTCCACTTGGCAATTTTTACAATTCATACCCATATACACCTTTTGTAATACAATACCTCCATGAATTAGTTATATGGGGCAAATTCTAACTTACAAAGATTATGAAGATTGCAAATCATGCCACTACTACACTAGTAATAATCAAAAAGAACTGAGGTTTTTGGACTTTGTTATGGTTTAGATGTGAAATATGCCCCAAAAGTTCGTGTACTGAAGACTTGGTCCCCAATGCAGCAGTGTCCAGAGAGGTGGGGCTTTTGGGAAGTGATTATATCATGAGAGCTCTGACCTCTTCAGTGGACTAGTCAACTGATCCACTGATATCTTACATGACTACTGAGAGATGGTGGAAAGTGTTGGCAGAGGGGGTACAGTGTCAGGAAGTAGGTGATTGGGGGCATGCTCTTGGGGACAATACCTTGTCCTTGGCTTCTGGCCTCTGGCTGCCTCCCTACCACCCTGCTTCCTGGCTGCCATGAGCTAGGCAGCTTTCCTATACCATGCCTTTCTGCCACAATGTCTCCACCGTGGAGCAAGTGGACCATGGACTGTAAACTCTGAAACCATGAGCTAAAATATACCTTTCTTTCTTTAAATTGCTACTATCAAGTTACTTTGGTCATAGTATTGAAAAGCTCACTAACAAAGACTTCCTACTTCACCAAATTATTTCACAGAATTCGATTTATGTTTCATTTTATGTGTTTACATGCTTAATAAGGAATCTACAGGCAATGCTGAACTTCTTTCAGAAAAAAAAGTATTTGGTACACTGCTCCATATCTTAATTATTGAAAGTAAATTCCTCGAATAATTGGGCAATTCTGATTACTTACTTCAAGATTTATTTCAGAGGGTGAGTGAGTGATGTTGAGAAAATAACACCTATTTGATAAACACATAAATTATTTAAACTAGAACAAAATGCATGGCAGAGTGAACATGAGAACCTCTTCTAACTTTAGAACTATTTTTTACATATACACAAAAGAGGCAGTGTACTGAGACTTAACTTGAGGTTAAAAAATTAGTTGGCTTAGCTGGTGCAACCTCAGACAAGTTCTTTTCTGTGTATTATTTTCCTCCCCTATAAAAGGAGGACAATTACTTTCCTTCAAGGTTGCTGTGACAATTAAATACGTTAACACCTGAACAACACTTACAACAGTTCCTGGACAGCATTTAGTAAATGTGAGCCATAATCATTATTACTGTTATCATGCAATTACTTATATATGTCAAGTTGGAAGTTTAACTTTCCTTCTAAAGCATAACCTTGAATTTCATAACTCCTTAATGTTTGTCCACTGAGGCATGCATAGCAGATGAAATGATGAGACTTTTCCTGTCTTCGCATCCCACAATGGTAACCAAAAAAACTTTTTTTTCAAAAATACTATAGAAGCCAAGGGTAGTGACACACACCCATGTCAGCTACTTTAGGAAAGATAAGGAAGAAGGATCAAAAGCTCAAGGCCAGCCTTGGCAAACTAGCAAGACTCTACTTCAAAATTTAAAAGGCGGGGCAGGGGGAAAGTAGCTCATTGATAAAACACCCCTAGGTTCAACCCCCACTACTGCAAAACTAAACAAACAAATTAATAAAAACACTACTGAAGAGTTCACATAATAGCTCCTCTACCAACTTTTATCCAGATATTCAAATGTATTTGCAGAGTTGATACAGAATTTTTTATTTCTTCTGTCTTGTTTTTCTCTCTGCTTTCTATTTTTGTGTATTTATACATTCTTCCCATTTTTCTGGATTTGTTTAGCAGCTGATATAATTTTGTTGACTTACTCAAAGATCAGCTTATAGATTTCTCCAAACATTCTTCTGTTTTCAAATTCATTATAAACACAGAAAAAAAAAATCACACTGCAGAAAAAGAGCCAATCAGCTTATCCTCACTTACTATCACAGATAACAGTGATATATCTGGAGTTCTGCTATCAATCTATGCTTGAATGTTTGAAGCAACATCACGTTTGAAATGTATAAGACAAAAATGTAAATACCTTTGTTAAAATGTTTAAAAGAGTTGAGAATAAGCAAACTCAACCAATGACACTTCCATTTACAAGTTCTACCTTGAAGTTTAATTTACCCAGATGTGAACAATCAGGAGACTTTATTTTGGCCTTCAAGTTTTTGTTTTGTAAACCTTTTGGTACTTAAAAATTTTTCACATAAGGAAGTTTATTCCATCTAATCATAAGGTCCTCAAAAAGCTTATGAAACAATAAAAAAATGTTCTTATAACTAATCATTGGAGCTTTTTCTTAAAGAAAAGAAAGAGGAAAGAATAGGATAATTAGATAAAAAATTGCAGCTACTGAACTTAGCCATACAATTAAATTTTCAATCACATAGTTAAATACACTACTCGAAATTGCTTAATAAAATGTAAATTTTCCTTGAGATATGAGATACTCTTGTATTATTACGTCCAGTCACTATTATGAACAATCACAGTAAAATTAAAATTCTAATGTATTTCATTATTAATCATTTTTAGGCAAGAAATACAGATAATACTACTTTTTTACTATACCTTGATCGATTCCACTTAGCTGATGGTTCAAAAGAGAATTGGAAGAATCTTTTAGGTCTTCATAATCATACTCTTCTACAGGCTCAACAACTGAAGGCTCGTCACGTCGTGAGTAAATAAATTGAGCAGCTAGAATGTAAAGTGATTGAAGAATGCTGTGGTATAGCCATTTTCTATTAACTATTTTCTCAAAAGTTTTAAAAATTTTATTTGCTCAGTTAAGAAAATACTAAAGACTTATTGTGTAATTAAGAAAATTAACAATTTTCACTTCCCAAGAATTATTAATTTGTCAGAATATAAACACCACCAAACATACATGTCTTAACTTTTGAACAATGCATACTTTCAACCATTCACTGACACTGTAACTAGTGTCATATACCTAAGCACAACTTTCAGAAATCAGTCTGGGCTCTTATGCAGTATGAGCAGTGTCATCACTAGTGAGTGATATTACTGGGTATTACATATTGCAATAAAAGGAGGAAAGACACTCTATTAAAGTGCCAATATATGCTTGAGTGCTATTAAAGAACTAAAGTAAGCAAAAGGGAAAATCAACACACACGCCCAAAGTACTAATATTTGCACCTTAACTACATGGTCCACTGAAATCAATTCCAAAGACTGTTCAATTACAAAGGAATAAAATTAATCAGTATTATGAAGAACAAAAATATAAATAGAATATCCAAAAGGTAAGGTGGTATTAGAGTTTTACATTACTAAGCTTTCTTTAAGAACATGTAGCATATTAAGTCCTCACACAGAATGCCTACATTTGACTTTTGTATGTGTTTTCAGAAAGACACTACTTATAAAAGGGAAATTATATGTAAAATTTACAAATAATACACAGAACATAAACCTATGGCCTAAGCTGAGTATGACGATAAATATCTGCAATCCCAGCAACTTGGGAGGCTGAGGCAGAGGATCACAAGTTAAAGGTCAGCCCAGCAACTTAGCAAGACCCTGTCTCAAAACAAACAAACCAAAAAAAAGTTTGACTGGAGATGTAGCAGTAATGCACCCCTGGGTTCGATGCCCAGTACCAAAAAAAAAAAATTTAAAAAAAAAAAAAAAAAAACCATGGCTTATGTGTAATACCTATACTGAGAAGGCCATTGCATAGATGCTCTCAATTCACAGTATAATCGATGGCCTTCTTATAATAGGAAAGCAAAGAAGAAAAATGTAATAACATATTTTAAAAGATAAAAGAATACAGATAGAAGAGTGTTGCAGAAGCACAGAAGACTGGTAACTGAAGACTGAAACAGTTTTAATAAAGGAGGTAAGAAAATAGGAAAAGCAGAAGAGGTAGAAGAGATCTTAGAGAAGGAGAACTGAGTAAGAGATACAGAGAAGTTGAGAGAATTCAATCTATTCTATAATGCATGTTTCCTTACCACAAATTAGCTTACACTAATTGATACACATTGGAATGATGAGGGTATAACATTAAAGATGTTTTAATTTCTGAAACTTTTCCCCCAACATTTCAATGTTCTGCATCAGGCTGAAAACCAGTAACACCAACCAAAAAGGAATATAATACCACAACTCTAGTTATAATGTAATGCCACATAGCCCTACATTCTTTTCTTGACTCAGTTTAGCCACATACCCTGTCTGACAGTCCTTTCTGCTTGCCTCTCCCAAGATCTGTGAGCACTTTGCTTCTGCAACATTACTCATTAGTTTCAATCTTTTCTTACATTTCTGATCAAGCTTTTACAACTTGTTTTAAATGTACAGATTTGCATTTATGGGAGTATTTCTTCACTAGGAAGTAATGTAACTTTTCAAATGTACAAGCATTTTTAAGATGACTAGTTTTTGTTAGCACACCATAGGTTGAGTGGTCTGTCCTGATCCTACTTTTTCCCATAAGCTATTTTTAGTATTTAATTTTAAAAACCACAAATTATTTCAGCAATATACATATTATTTTGTATTTGTGTATCTCTCTCCCTTCTTTTAAGTAATGATATGTCTTAAAATCCAAGACATCTTAGATTTAACATAGTGCAGTATACTATGAACTGTAAACACCTCATTTTGAGTCTGGTGATTTACAAACTACTCTTCTGGCTTTTAAACTGTATTCAGTTTAGCCTAAATTTAACAAATATACTTCTTGCAGCTTCCTCTCATACCTCTAGCTATGAGGAAGAAATCAAAGACAAATCGAAACATTGAAATCATGATATTTCCTTAATAAAGTTTCACTTAGAAAATACTGACAGGGGCCAGGTGTGGTGGCACATGTCTGTAATCCCAGCTGCTCAAGAGGCTGAGGAAGGAGGATCACTAGTTCAAAGCCAGCCACAGCAAAAGGGAGGCACTAAGCAACTCAGTGAGACTCTGTTTCTGAATAAAATACAAAACAGGGCTGGGAATGTGGCTCAGTGGTGCCCCTGAGTGCCCCTGAGTTCAATCCCTGGTACCAAAAAAAAAAAAAGAAAATACTGACAGGGAAGAGGCAGTTCTTGATGTATAGGCTTCTACTCTACCAAACAGGAGCTATTCTTGACAGGGGAGGATTCCTAATACCACTACACCCTCCCTCACACATAAATCCAACTCACAAACCTGTACCACTGCCATTATTTTGGAAGTAGTAATGGTTTGATTTGTTAGGGATGAATGCAGGGTAGGAAAAATAGTTACTGGGGGAGAGAAAGGAAGCAGTCCAAACCTTTGAAGTTGAAATGAGAGCCCAAAGGCAACAAGTGAAATAAAAGTTATACCAGAGAAAAGCATGATGAGAAAATAATAGATATAAAATACTATTCTTCTCTAAACTCTATATGTTAAAGCACTGTGACAGAAGTGCTTTCTTAAAAAAAAAAAAAAGATACCCATAGTGATTTTTCAAATTTAAGGCATTTTAACAAACATAAAAGTTCAAAGAATTCAAAACCTAACTCCTGAAACTACCTAAAATTGCTTCCTAAACACCTTAAGGTCAAAATCATGTGAGCATTCAAAGATACAGCTCTCCCAGCCTCTTCCCTGGAACTTCTGATACAGCGGTGCTGGAATAGAGCAAGAAATGTGTATTTTTACCAATTACTCCCACTGGTTCATACCATTGGGGAAGCTTAGGAAACTCTGACCTGTAAGTCTCCCCTCTCATCTATCACACCTATACTCCACTCTGCAAACTATCATCAGTTACCTGCTTAAAATACTATCCCCCTGACTTAAAAACCTCCAATATACAACACAAAATTGAAAACATCTTCCACAATATGGTTTCTACTTCTCTCTGCCTTGTTCTTTTTCCTGCTGCAATTTGGGTGAATCCTTTGAATCTCTGGAAACAAGCCTCACTAAGAGGCTACTGCTTAAGCAATGTTGTTTGCTCTACCTGAGGTGCCATTTTCACTCCCAAATTTGCCAGCCCAGTTCCCATCTCCTGCCAGAAGCCTACCCAGGGGACTCCAGACAGGTTCATGTTCTCCACCCACCAAATTACTGCAGTAAGCTGTGAACGGGCCTTTATAAGCTGCCTTATATGAAATTAATGGGAGAATTTACTAGAACAAAGATTTTGAACTAGGATAGAGCAAAATAAGGATTACTTCTAATCATACTAGTAGATACAAAAACAGACATTCAAAAAGTTTTACATGTAAGCTCTTTTTGCTATACCTACCCTTCAACATGTATTCAATACTCAGCATTAAAACCAATCTTTCTAAAGGAAATAAAAAAGCTATTACATTTAGAAATCATCAGGAAAACTGCACTTAGCTAAATTCAAAACAACATAAATGTGCTGATACAATTTAGAGAGAAATTCCATTAACTGGCAAAGTAACTCAATTACCAGACTTCAATAGACTATTAATTAGTAAGATCATCTCTTCAATGAGACCACTATTTGTTTTTATTTCAAGTATTTTAATTTAGAAGTAGGAAGCATGTTGGAAAGAGGGGAAGAAAGAAAACACAAAACATGTAGGCTAATTTTTACTTGATGAACTTCTCAAACTCAATTAAATTTACCTCCAAATTCATATGCTTTTGTTCAAAATATGAGTTTGTTGAAGAAGAAACTTGAATTAACTATCTCCTGCTTTGATAAGGATAGTTACTTGTTGATGTGTAAAAAAGTGACTCTCATAGCCAGACTGTCCAGAATACAAACATATGCAAGATTAACGTATGCTCATCAAGAACTATGAAAGACATGGATAAACTGTGATCCTATTCTCAAGAAAGCTAGGCCACAAATGCAAATCTCAGAAAAACAACTTTGGGAAAGGCATGGCAGCTCATGTCTATAATCCCAGCGGCTCTGGAGGCTGAGACAGGAGGATTTGAGAGTTCAAAGCTAGCCTCAGCAAAAGGCAGGTGCTAAGCAACTCAGTGAGACCCTGTCTCTTAATAAAATACAAAAAAAGGGCTAGGGATAGGGCTGTGGTTCAGTGCCCCTGAGTTCAATTCCTGGTACCAAAAAAAAAAAAACAAAAGGAAAACAACTTTGGAAGGCCTGACCTTTGTACTATAAGTTCATTATTCAATATTAAATGTTATTTATCCAGAAAAACCTACCTAAATGAGAGTAAGCCTGCAATTGTAAGGTGTCTTTCAGGAATCACTCTATGAAGGGTTCTACCCATATACAAACCACATTTGACTAAGTTTCAAGTACTGAAGATCTCAACTCTTGTAAATCTCTTGAATCTATATCCAAATCCAGTGGTACACTCTTGCCCTAAACAAATGGTTCCCAGTATAAGCCATAAACACAATCTAGTGGGTTTTTTAAAACCATTGCTGTGCCTCACCCTGGATTTCTGACTCTTGGTTCCTCCCCTCCTTCACCTCCAAACTGCATTTCTAACAAATTCTCAAGTGATGATGATGTACCGGGACCACACTTTGAGAACACTTTCCTAAATATCCTCATCTACTCTAGATTAATGTAACAGTCTTCTAACTAGTCTGCCTACATCAATTCATGTACCTCTTTCAATCTACAGTCTACCCTGCAGAAAGAGATGTTTTTAAAACTCACTTCTAATACTACACCCATATCATCTTCTCATTACACAAATGTGTCTTGCTCTCTACCAAACTTAGAATGTGAGTGATAAGGACAGAGCTACCAGGCATCACTTTGTTTTCTCTAAATTTAAATTACCAGTCAACTGTGACACAGAATACTTGCAGGAGCACCAAAGGGCAAGTGCCTAAGGAAATCCTTGGAAAAAGGGAAATTTCTTTTATGCCTGTATCCCCATAAAATGTCTTCCTTTGAATCCCTCAATAACGAGCTCTGGAGGAATGCTGGTTATTATCTCTCAGCTTCCAACTCACATTTACTCAGCTTTCTGATGCCAACGTTCAAGTTTTACAAAGCACATTTCTTCTTTGACAGCTGGCTCCCTTTTAGGATCAGCCACTAAGACACAAAAGGGAGGCTAGAAGGCTGGAGGAGGAAAGCTCATGCTATTCATTCATTCATTTATTCATTCATTTCATTCATTCACTCACTCACTCATTCATTCATTCATTCATTCATTTTGGTTGTTGGGGGGAGTGCTAGGGATTGAACTCAGGGGCACTCCACAACTGAGCCACAAGCCCAGCTCTATTCTGTATCTTACTTAGACACAGGGTCTCACTGAGTTGCTTAGTGCCTTGCTTTTGCTGAGGCTGGCTTTGAATTCATGATCCTCCTTCCTCAGCCTCCCAAGCCTCTAGGATTACAGGAGTGCACCACCGCAGCTGGCTGCTCCTTCCCTTTTCCTTCTTGTTCTGGTCAGCATCACCCTGGCAATCTTCACCTTGCAAAAGCAGTTTGTTCCAGTAAACAGTTATTAAAATGTTTTCAATTTTCCAGAATTCCCAGAATCAACATCAACTTGCCCCTTCACTCCTAGACACCACATCCAGAAAAGGTCCCTTCCGAGGCACAAGCATTAGGCAGTGCCTCCCAGTGAGCCTCAGAGGCAACACAGCAAAGCAGAACCCTCTCCTTGTGGTCTAAGTCCCATTTCTACAAGCATGAAAAAGATCAGTTTCAACCTCATCCATTTATTCTATTCAGAACTAGAGATAGTAAATATTTCTCATAGTTACTACCATCTTGATATTTTGGTTGTCCTTTTTGCAGCATTTGTTCTGTAATATCTGTTTAAAAACTTTTTTATATTAAATTTCCTCTGATAAAATAACTGGCACAATTTTCTTCTACTAACAGAATCCTGAATGACAACAGTGAAACAAGGAAGAGAGAAAGGCCATGATTAGGCTAAATAAATAAAGTATTTGATCTTAAGAGCAGCCCTACAAAAAAAAAAGTCAAATGCATTTCAAAATAACAAGTAACAGGAAAGAGATGACAGAAAGAATAGAAGTATTAAAGACAAGTTCTAGAGCAAGGGATATATTTGGTCTTCAAAGTCTGAAAATGGACTAACGCAGGTACATCTCAGTAAATTACATCTCAGTAAATTATAGGGTAATTATGATGAGAAGGATGACAGACCATTCCAGATGCTATAACAAAATATCATATAAACTGGACAGCCTACAAACAACAGATATTTATTTCTGAAAGTCTGAGAACTGGTAAGTTCAAGATCAAGGCAGGTTCTGGCTCACAAACAGCACTTATTTGCCATGTCCACACAAGATAGAAAGGCAAAGGTATTTAAGACCTTTTCTAAAAAGGCGCTAATCCCACTCATGAGCACTCTGCCCTCATGATCTAATCACTTCCCAAAGGACCTACCTCCTAATATCATCACCTTGGGTATTAGGATTTACATATCAATTTGGAGAAGACAAACATTCAGATCACAGCAAAGGGCTCCGAAGGTAATGGTAATAATATTAAACCTTTAAACTAAAGGTGTGGAAACTGAATTTAATGAATTAAACTTATGCAACACCTAAATATAGTTAAATCATACCCCCTTTTAATGCTACATTAAAATTTAGCAGGACATTTTCACCCATTGTATATAATAGGGTAAAATTTGAAGACAAATGTATTATTAGAGAAATGTATGAAAGAAAGGTAAAAACAACTCATTTTTTACTAGAAAGGAGTGTTCTCTTTATATGATGGCAAAGAAATCTTTGAACAGATGAACAGAAGATGCAGCTCTGATGTGGAATTATACAAGAATCTGAACTCTAAATCTCTCTGTGGCTCTATCAAACAGTGTGACCTAGCCAGGCACACCTGTAATGTCAGGGCCTCAGGAGGCTGACACAGGAGGATCTCAGGTTAAAGCATCTTAGTAAGAGGCTATCTCCAGAAAAAATAAATAAAAAGGGCTGGATAGAAATCCCCTGCATTCATTTCTGTTTCCACTAAAAAAAAAAAGTCTAAACTATAGGTATTTGGTATTTACCAAACTGTTTAAAAGTAGATAATCCTCAAAGTACTAGACTTCACACTGTACCCCATAAATATGCACAATTATTATGTATCAATTTAAAAAAAAACACTAAAATACTGTAAAAAGGGAAAGTGAAAGCACAACATCTCACTCTAATATTCAAAATATCCTTAGAGATATGAAATTAACTGCTGTCTGCCTCCATAGATTTTAGACCTTCATTACTGACTAAATTACCATTTTAGTGTATTTAAATTATCTGCATGCTGCAAAGAATACTGGAAAACCACAGTCTTCAGAATTGTCTTCAAACTGCTGAAATTTAATAATGTAGTCAAAACCTTAAATGCTATTCATGGGTAAAGAAATCAACATACATGTATCTTTTTAAGCATTACATATTATAGTCTTATAGAACACTCTGACCCTTGAATGACAACAGTATTTACTTGACATTTTTCAACATTCAAATTAAGGAAATTGAATTGTTTTTTTAAAATTCACCTGTTGATGGAGAAATACAATAATCATCCTCTACAGACTGACCATAGAAATCATCATCTTCAAAATCTAAAATCAAAAAAAGAAAAAAAATTAATTTACAAGTTCATTTTATATCCTCCCTTATTAATGATGTATCTAAATTCTGTCAAAATTTTTAAACTTGGAAATGTCTACTTTTCCAAAAAATTCCAATAATTTCACTTACAAAGTAGATATTTACTGACATTCTATACTTATAAAAAAATATACATGGTTCTTCGACTTTTAGGTTGACTTTTATTAAGTTTTTCCAAACTTTCACTCCATGTGATCAAAAAATAACAACAATCCTATAGGAGTAAGCTTGAATTGTCTTTCCAATGTTGACAAAATCTTTAAAAAGCCATCCATCCATGTTTTCTACCAATGCTCTCTATAGCCAAATCCTTCTTTTCAATAGAACTGATATCTAGGTCCCAAGAACAGTTGTTCTTCATTGTACAGCTACATAATCTCTATAAAATCAGCTTACCCCTAAAATACCCTTGTACTCACTTTTTTTACAGCTAACTAGCCTCTCTTCCTACTGACTGGAGTATGCTCTTTGCCCAGATTTTCCTAAGGTAGTTTCATTTCAGCTTAAATGTCATCACTTTCCATAAGTCTCCCCTGACCACTCTCGGTAATGCAGCAAGCCTCCCTGCCACCTTTGCCCTCTAGCACACAACTTCAACTTATTGTCTTAAAAACACCACATCTGTTTTACTCCATGAGCATATCATCAGGACAAAAATTGGTTTAGCCAAGTCCCTTGCATACATGTGGTAGCAAATAATTATTTGTTTTATACAAATTAATGAATCAAACTATTTAAAACTAAAAACCCACAAGGAAACAGTTTTACATAAATATATTCATTCACTGACTTAACAAACACTAACACTCCACCAGGGACTACTTGAGAAGCACTTGCAGTACAAAGTGAGCACATTTCCAATTCTCTCCAAACCACAAATCTGACAGGGAATATACATAAGAAAATGGACAACTACAAAACTATATGACAAGTGCTCAACATGAGATTTATAGGGCAATGATATAAACACACATATAAACAAAACTAGAATTAGGAGTAGGGTGCTAGGGGAAGATCCCCAGGAATGTAACATCCAAAACAACAAAGGTTAGAGTTAGCCAATTTTTGAACATCATGCTTAAAGGCTGATACCAAATGTGATTGACAGAGAAAAATTAGACAAACGCTATTCATGGATAAAAATATGTATTATTATTAGATCATAATCCCAAGTTAATAAATAACAATTTATTATAAAAAAATGAGAGTTCATTCACAAATAAAAACTTTATTTTCAGTCATTACGTCAACAAAAATCTTTACTAGGTCAGTTTGTTAATACTGAAATGGATCCTGAAGTGCTATAACATAAAAATATTTTGGAATATTTACTACATATAAGACCTTATACCAGCTACTGGGTCAAATACAAAATTAAAGTAGGGCTTTTAAACTAGTACATGAGGCAATCATGTAAAGTACTATCCAAATTACAGAGAAAAAAGAAAGGAGTTAAAGGAACCAAAGATTTTAGAGCACAAACACTAATGAAGTTAAATTCCTCAGATGAATTTTTTTAATTATTGAGAGTTCAAGGGAAAGCTTAACTGGGAAGAATATAAATAAACTGGACCCTAAAGATATAAAAACTTTTGTAAGAAGGAAAGGGGGATGAACTTCTCATGCTGTAGGAACTGCTTGGTTATGATGTCACCAATTGTTCCAAAGAAAACATGGCAACCTGACCTCAGGTGGCCAAGATGAGAAGATATTTAGCACTCACTTCTTGGAGTGCAGTCAAGAACCTCTCCTCCAGCAAACTTTCCTTAACACAGAAATCCTGCTTCTCCCCAACTCCCAACCCATTCTGAATTAGATACTCTTTTGTAGCCCCCATAGCACTCTGTCATTACTTTTTGTAGTCTCTCTCATTATCATGTTACTTTTTATTATCTCCTTAGACTACCCTCAATATCTTAATGTCATTCCCAACCTTAGTACTTTAAGCACTCAATTATGGTTGATTAAGGAAATGATGGCAACTAATGAAAAGAATGAGCAATAATAAAACCTATTCATGTCACTTAGTTTATAATCACACAAACACCTCCTAATAAGGCGTAGTGACACAGGTCTGTAGTAGCACAGGATGCTAAGGTAGAAGGATCACTTGAGGGAGTTCAAGGCCAACCTGAGCAACATAGCAAAATCATGTTTCACACACACACAAAAAAAAATCTGTCTTGTCATTTCTCAGGTGACAGTGGTTCACATGCCGATGTTCACAACCATCAAAACACTTACTTAAAAGGACCTCCATTCTAACACACACCAGGCAGACTGTACTAGGTCACAGACTCCAAATGTAGCACTGGGTGTTAGTTGCCTACAACTACTAGAGCATACTGATTTTAAAACAATCTACTGGGGGTGCCAATAATAACCACCAACATATTAAGCACTACATGCTTTGCACTTTACAAAGCAATAGGCCTTTATTCCTGTTCTGAATTAGCCTGTGTTTATATTTTCATTTTGTATGATGCTTGGTAATGCCTATAATTAAGCAATGCAAGGCACCCTCCTTTGAAAATTACTTTTAGCTCCTTTCAAACTATTAGAGAATGTTCATATACCCACTTGTCATTTTTTCTTCCAGTTTTTTAAAGTAAGTTCTTTAAAGTAAGCCCTTTATTCTAACACTGTTTTTTACTTCCATTTCAAAATATGCATACTGAGTACTGATAGTCAAGAGCTGAGTACACGCCTCAAGATTATCTGATCAACTTATTCTGTGGGTCTTTTAAGTATCTTTTCTACTGTATCCTACAATTTTTATTTGAAATTCATTGAAAATAACATTGCTTCAAGTTAAGTTGTGTGGTAAAAACATGTGGACATATACAAAAAGATTTACCATGTAAATCTAGAACAATTACAGCAGATCAGACGAACATGGGCACTAAGTCGACCTGTGTTTTACCAATATGCAACTTTTTTTAGACATTGTGGAAACAGGGTTAGAAGGAGACAGGCAAGTGTCCAACTTGGGAGAAAACAACGGGATAGATAATAATATTATGTGCCTAATATCATCGGATCCTAACCTCGCCAAATATCCTTCCTATATGAAGCTGTGCGGCACCTCCCCCCACCCTAAATAAAATAAATCCCAGAAGGCAGAAATTACGAGTTAACACCATTAGCTCTGAGAGGCCCTGTTATTTCCCCTACAGGGCCTCTCCGAATTTCGGCCTGGCGCCACTGAAGAAGTCGGATTGTAGTGAATGTCAACGGGCAGGGACCCCAGCTGGAACAGTGAAAATGTCCCGGCGTGGCCCTCTCACCTACCTTCATCGTAGTTATAGCCCCGGACGTTCCGATGCCGGGCCATGGCAGCAGGCAGGGTGTTTGCCACAGCACTTTCGAAAACAACCCCCTTAGATACCAATAAAGCGCCAACTGCGGCCAGGAGACCACTTACGCGCCATCTTGGCTTCCGGCAGGCCCCAGCGCCAAGCGCGTGCGCACGCGCGACGTCTTTTCCGCGCACTGCGCGACGGCAACCTCTCAGGGTCACACACGGCCTCCTGAGAACGCATGCGCACTCGTGCTCACGGAGGGAACGTTTTGGAGCGGCTCCGCCCAAGAAAAGCTGACTGACGTGGAATTTCAAAGCTGGGAAATTCCGCCGCCTACAATTTGCTAGCTTGGATTACGTGTTACCAGCCGAGATCTTTGACCTACTCCAGCATTGTTGGAGTAGGTCAAATTTGGATTGTTTTCCAAATTTCATTTCTAGTAGTGTCCTGAAAAAGCTACCTGTGTGTTCAATAAGAATATAACTTGTTTTATCAAACTTACATCGAGATATAGTTAGGCACACAAATTTGTATAAAATGCAGAATAAGAAAATAGGCCAGGCTTTTTTGGGGGAAGAGGTGTACCATTTTTAAACAAAAATATATGGTTAAATTTAGATTTGGCTGAAATAAGCCACCATGGTTTTGAGCAATTCACTTCATACTTGGGCTCCATCCTTCTTTAACACTCCAATAAACAACCATCTGCCTTTAGCTGTGTAGATGATCTTCATCAGCATCATGAAGTATCCAGTGAACATTCACTGAATACATGACCATATGTAACATGCTAAGCGTATTAAATATGGCTTTTTAGACATAGCACTGACCTTAGGTGGTGAGGATGAATGTCGTGGATACTTTAATATATAACCTGCTATTAAATGTCCTCATGCCTTAGAACATAAAGTTAATAATACTATATAAAACCCAAACTCATTATCATACTCACTTCCTTTGAGCTTGTGTTTTTGAAATGGTGATACTATGCATCAAAGGCAAATGTCATATTCTAGAAACAAATTAAGATCTTACTCAGCTTTTAATAATCCACAATAGAAATAATGAGAGTAATACAAATTTAACTCATATTTGTAAGTGGCTTAGAGGGTAATTTGTACCTGCATTTGACTATGTCTGACTAACAAATGGTTGTTAGCTATCATTGCTGTTTAGTACACCTCAATTACGAAATTTTTATGCAAAAATATAGTTGCTAATTTTATATTGATTTTAAGTGTTTTCTTTATTTTACACCTTTAAATAATTTTTATGCTGCAACCTGTTTCTTTGTCAAATGGGGATAATAATACTAACTAATTCATAGAGTTGTGAGTAATAATTTATCCATGGAAGAGTTATAATACAGAACGTAGAAAATGTCTAAAAATATTATTAAAATATGAATGACAGCCTCGACTCCACTGTGATTGTCAATAACTAATTTGGATACAACTCACTGAGCTAACTCACTGAAGAAAATGAGTTATGAGTTGACCACATAAAGTAGTAAAGGATCAGTGAATAAGAAAAGAACACTTCTGCCTGGGTGGTGGTATGAAATTGAACTGTGTCATCAAGAATGCACTCACTCCCTCAAAATTCTAAATACAGGAGCAGCTCAAGGCATCTCAATCCATATGGTCCCAACAGCAAAGGCCCCACTGACTTCCTCGGAAAGTATCAGACTTTTGACCCACTGCACCTAGGACTCTCTTGGTGTGATTATAGTTTGATGGAAAGTACCATAACTTTGGAGGCCTAATTTTGCTGCTTTCTGTCTGTTACCATCTTTGGGCTTAATTTCTTCATCTGTAAAATGGATATATAAGAAAATCTTTGTCTTGTATTTTGTGCAAAGTAAATTAAGTGATACATGTAAAAACAGTTACACGATGGGTACTCAACAAATGCTTTTCTCCGCCTCATTAGTTAGAAAGCTGTATCTTTGTTTCTCTACCACCCTAATATCTCAAATTTTTAATGTTTACTAAATGAATGAGTGAATAAATAAAGAGAAATACATTGATGGATCTGTTGCTATTGGAAAACTCACAAATACCAAAAGTACACAGGTAAAGAATTCATTTTTATATTAAGTGGTGAAAAAGTATACGTGAAAGTGACTTGACTACATTTCTGAAAAAAATTTGACAGTTTTATGAAGGTATTACTGAAAACAATAAACCACACATATATTTAAAATGTACAATTTGGTATATTTTAACATTAAAACCATCAGTCCAATCAAGATAATGAACATATCCAGAATCCCAAGAGATTCTTCAATTACTTTTATATCCAGAATATAAGAATTCCAAAATATCCAAGGCTCTCTGCCCCTTCCTACTTCCTCACTATGACCCTTGGCAACAACTCACTACCTATCACTATAGATTTGTTTGTATTTTCTAAAATGTTACATAAATAAAATCATATAGTGTGGTTTTATTTTCATTTTCCTTTTTTTAGGTGGAGCGGGGAGGGTACCGGAGATTGAACTTGGGGCACTTGACCACTGAGCCACATCCCCAGTCCTATGTTTTATTTTTTTATTTAGAGACAGGGTCTCAATGAGTCGCTTATCACCTCACTTTTACCAAGGCTGGCTTTGAGCTCCCAATCCTCCTGCCTCAGCCTCCCTAGCTGCTGGGATTATAGATGTTTTTTTTTTCCCTTTATCTTCATTCACTCAGCATAATTGTTTTGAGATTTAACCAAGCACTTAAACCAATAGGTCATTTCTTTGTATTACAGATGAGAATTCCATTGCATGTATATACAACCATTTGTTTTCCCATTAGCCTATTGATGTATATTTGGGTTGTTTACAATTTTTGCTAATACTGATAAGACTACTATAAATATACATGTTCAAACCTTTGTATGGACATGATCTTTATTTTTCTTGGGTAATTACCTAGGAGAAGATGGTTGGATGATATAATAGGTTATCTTTAGCTTTTTAAAGAAAACAGCCAACATTGTAACATAACATTTCCAGCAATAACAGTTCTGCTTCCTTCTCATCCTTCCAACATTTCAAGGGGTCAAAAGACATTGTGCTTATATGACATTTCTATACCACCTTCGGCAAAGCATCTGTTTGAATCTTTGGTTGGTTTTTAATATGGTGTTTTGTTTATTTTGTGGTGCTGGAGATTGAGCGTGGGGCCTCAAAAACCCCAGGTAAGTGCTTTACCACTGAGCTACATCTCCAGCACTTTGGGTTTCCTTTTTTTGGGGGGTGGGGGGAGGGAACTAGGGATTGAACTCAGGGGCACTCGGCCACTGAGCTACATCCCCAGCCCAATTTTGTATTTTATTTAGAGACAGGGTCTCACTGAGTTGCTTAGGACCTCACTAAGTTGCTGAGGCTGGCTTTGAAATCGCGATCCTCCTGCCTCAGCCTCCCGAGTCACTGAGATTACAGGCGTGTGCCTCTGCCCCCGGCTGGGTTTCATTTTTGGTTTGTTTGTTTTTCTTTACAGTACCTGGGATCAAACCCAGGGCCCCAGCCATGCTAGACAAGCGCTCTTAACTCTAAGGTAGATCACCAACGTGGGTGTTTGTTTGCTTAGTTTTGAGTTTGGAGAGTACTTTTTGTATTCTAAATGCAATTCCTCGATCTAATATTTAATTTGGAAATATTTCTTCCAGTATGTGCTTCATCTTTTCATTCTCTCAACAGTGTCATTCTCTTAACAGTTTTTAACAAAAGTTTTCCATTTTGATAATGTCCGATCAGTCATTTTTTTATTTAATGGATTGTGTTATTGATTTTGTATCTAAGAAATCTTCATGGGATCCAAGGTCACAAACACTTTCCCTTGTACTTTTTAAGGGTTTACACTTTGGGGGTTTACGTTTAGGTTTAGGATACATTTTCCTAGATGAGTTACAAGGTTTGGATCAAAATTCATTTCTTGCCTATGAGTGTTTAATTGTTCCAGACCTATTTCTTTTTTCAAAAAAATGTGGATACTTTCTCCACGGGGTCACTTCTGTATCTTTATCAAAAATCAGTTGTAGTGAGTACAGTGACAAATGCCTGTCATCCCAGCTACCCCAGAGGTTGAGGCAGAAGTGCTAGCCTGGGCAATTTAGCTAGACCCTATGTCAAAAATAAAAAGGGCTGGGATGCAGCTCAGTGGTAGAGCATGCTTGCCTCGCATGTGTGAGACTCTATGTTAAATCCCTAATCCATAAAAAAAAAAATCAGTTATCTAGGGTGGGTCTATTTCTGAACTCTATTTCTGATCCTCAGTACTGAAATTTTATATATATAAGACACACACACACACACACACACATGCACACATATATACATATATGTATATATGTATATATACCTTTATATTCCCCAAATAAATAGAAGGAAATATGTATAAGGCCCAAACTAGAAAATATTGCTGGAAATAAAGAAAATTGCATTTAAAAAGTATACCATGTTCATGGATTGAAAAAGTCAGTACTATTATGTTAAATAGGAGGGAAGTCAATTCCTCTCAAATAAGTCTATATATAGTATTTTGAATGTTATATCATTCAAAAGACTAGTAATTTTGAACAGGGATGCAAAGATCCTAGAATAGTCAAGATAATCTGAGAAAAGGATCAAGTTGGAGGATTCACACTTCTGGGAAGATATCGCAGATATATAAATACATCAACATAGATGAGTCTCACAGGCATTGTAAGAACAAAAGAAGCCAAACCTAAAGAGTCTGCTATTTTATTCCATTTAGATGAATTAGAACAGGCAAGACATTCTATAGAAGACAGGCTGTTGTTTATTTCTGAGATGAGTGTCCATGGGGTTGGGGGAGAGAGAACTAAAAGGAGTTGTGTGAGATATGGAAAATTTCTGTATATTGATTTGCATGAATCATAAGTTTTTATATATGCACAAAGTTTTATTATCTGTACATTTAATATTTATGCCCTTGCATGAGTTATACCTGAATTTTTAAAAACTAAAAAAAAAATGCAAAAAAGATTCTTATTGGAATTTTTATGACTATCTTAAATATTGCTATGACTTTGATGTGAAACCCCCCCCCAGAAGTTCATGTATGAAAGGCTTAATCCCAGTTCAGCAGAGTTCAGAGTTAGGGCCTTTGGAAGGTGATCAGATCATGGCAGCTCTAACCTCATCAACGGGTTAATCATAATTTAATGTAATAGGCTATTAGGAAGTGATGGAAACTTCAGAAGATGGAGCCTCATTGGAAGAAGCAGGTCACTAGAAGCATATCTTTGGTATGTCTTGTCCTGTATCCCGTACCCTCCCGTGCTTCCTCTCTCCCTTTCTCGCCTGCCATGAGGTGAGCAGCTTTGTCTGCCACTCACTTTCCACAATGTTGTACCTCATCAAAGGCCCAAAGTGATGCGGCCACAGGACCAAGGACTGAAACCCTGAAACTATAAGTTAAAATAAATCTTTTCTCATTTTGAGTTATTTCATGTATTTTATCACAGCAACAAAAGACTGACCAACACAGAAATGACTATATGTATATATAGTCATATATATATGTCTCTCTCTATATATATATGTCTAGTATGTATATTTCAAGTCTACATTTCAAATATTTCCTCTATGTCCTCATACTGTCCTGTTTTAAAGATATAAATAAAGAATTAGGACTTTGATACATTTCTGTAAAATTCATTGAGAAATACATAAATAGCTACCAGAGTACAGACAATTTTCTTTATTTTTTTAGCTTTTTCTTTCTTTTGTTTTGTTTTGATTGTGTTACTGGAGATTGAACTCAGGAGCACTGAGCTACATCACCAGTCCTTTTTATTTTTTACTTTGATTCAGGGTCTCCTTAAGTTGCCCAGTGTGGCCTCAAACTTGTGATCCTCCTGCCTCAGCCTCTGGAATAGTTGGGAAGACAAGTGTGTCCATAACTAATATTTTTACCTTCCTCTATGTAATTTACCCTGACTTTCCTGAGATATTATTCATTTTTTTCTTCATTTTCCTAATTTCTTTCCTCCTTTCTCTTTTGAAGGTCTGAAATCTGAGTAAAAATTGGCAAGATTCTGTGAACAGGACCTTACATCAAGGCAAAGCTCTGAACCCTAAGGAAGTGAAGCCATCCAGGGATTCCCTGCTTGACAGAAATGCTGATATCATTACTAAACAAACAAGGAGGTCTTTCAGGGACCTTGGAACAGATCTTCAAAGAAGACTCCATGGGTGATTTCTGGGTGGTATTATAGAGCTTACTGTAGAACGTATCAAAACCTGGGAAAGCTCATGGTGGGGTCATGAACTTTAAAAAGCAGAGTAATCCCCTGCAAGAACAAAACAGAACTCAAAGCGTTCTCTAAACCACTCCACGGGGAATACCAGCAAAACAGTAACACCTGGGCGAAAGCTTCCACGGGAGATTCTTTCAACGCCCAATCTCAGGCTCTCTGACTGTCAAGCACTGTGTCAAGAAATAAAATAATAAAGCTATTTCAGAAGTCCAAGTTTCACTTTTCCAAAAGTTCATGTTGTTCTAAATGCTCTAGTAATAATTAATCCTTCGGTGTAAAAATCTTTCAATGGGAAGATTTTTAAGTCCACAGCATTAGAAATTCAAAGGAGTTCCACTGTGATTTCCATCACTGCCTGTTTCCCCACCTTACCTGCCACAGCTGTGCCACACTGGAGGTACTCTATACCACAGCTCCTACTTTCATGGTCTCAAGTTCAGCACACTCTTCCTGCCCCAGGGCATTAGCACTTGCTATGCCTTCCACCCTGAAAGCCCTTCTATCCTCATGCTCTCCTTATTGCTCAGGGAGCCCCACTAGCATCACAAATGCTGAAACATACTCTTGATGCTGACAAAACAAACACTACTCCTTGTGCCCTGAGAATACCCGCTGTCTAGGCTACAACACATATTTTAATTGCCTGTTTGCTTCTATCCCTATCCACCTCCCAACTAGATCTGAGTTACTTCAAGGCAGGTACCCTCTTCAGTTTATCTTGTCTCTCCAGCACCCAAGGTAGTGGGTGGTACAAAACTGGACTACATAAAATAAATTTTGTTGAATGACTGCTAATACACTTATAACACAAAATAAGCATGTTTTGTAAAATATAAAAAGTACATGACTTTGGAAATATCAATGAGATCAGAATTCTGGAAAAAGAAACTGAGAAATTAAAAAGTGAATAATATGGAAACAGAGACTATGAGTAGAAATTTCTAGATTAAAAGAGTTTTTTCTATGTATACCCCAAAGAAGTTAAAAAGTGTCCACACAAAACCTGTACATGAATATTAAATGCAGCATTATCCATAATAAAAAAAGTAGGTCTTATATGTCCATTAACAGATGAATAGGTAAATAAAATCTAAGATATCTGTACAGTAGAATATTATTTGGCAGTGAAAAGTAATAAAATACTGATACTGTTACCATATGAATAAACCTTGAAAATACTACAGTAAGTTAAGGAAGCCAAAACCAAAAACACATTGTTTTATAATTCCATTTATATGTAGAGGTAGCACACTAGTAGTGCCTAGTGTTGGGATGGTAGAAGCAATGCACAGTGACCGCTCATAAGCAGAAGTTTCTTTTGGGGTCAGAAACTATTCCAAATTGTGGTAACAATTGTAGTAACAATTGCACAACTCTGTCAGGATACCAAAAACTGCTTTAAAAGCTGTACTCTTAATTTCGATGCACATTTGAGTTTTTCCGGATGAACCCAACTTCTACTATGTATTACTCTAAAGCTCTAATAAAAGAAAAAAAGTTGTACACTTAACTGGGGATTTATATGATATGCAAAATATGTATCAAGAAAGGTGTTATCTTTCCTTAAAAGTCCCTTTCATTGAAGCCTAATAAATATTCAGTCAATTTGAAGGTGAGAATTTCTGCTACCAGCATGAGTGGCGAGAAACTTCTATAACTCCTCTAACTTGGAGACAGAGAAGGAGGCGTGTCAGGCACTGGGGCCATTTACTATTGTGGTTACAAGCCACTTTGCAAAAAGGCCAACTGTGTAATCTTGGGCAAATTGTTTCACTGCTCAGTGCCTTAGTTATCACAGCACAGGATAGAGTCCCCTTAAATAGTGGGGAGGATTTAAATGGCTTGATCCATGGAAGCATCCAGAGAAACATCCAATGTGTGGAAAGTGCTCCAGGAATGCCTGTGTTCCCCTGTGGGGGGCCTCTCTGCCACATCCCACATGGACGACAAAAGGGTTAACTGCCGGAGGATGAGTTTGGCGGTATACCACTCAATTACCCAAAAACTTATCTACTCGATAAACACACAAGAGCCAAGATTCTTTTTAAATGAGAGGGGGGGTGACTTGTCTGGCCATACCAACTCTGGCCTCTAACAACAACAACTAGCCCAACTCTCTCTTATTTATAATACACAGGTAAAGGGGGCAAGGACCAGGAGGAGCTTCTTCTGTGATGGACAGGACAGGGTGGAGTTAGGGGAGCCATTCTCTTAAGAGGGAATATTCCAGAAGGAGACAGGGAACCACTCCCACACAGTACCACATGATTCCCTGCAGTTCCTAGAAGCCAGGCATCTGCGTCCCATGGCTCAACCTAGTCTGATTCTGCTAAATGTGGATGGCTTCCCACATTCCCCATCAGTGTCCCAATTTCCACTGCTGTGAGGCAAGTTCTGTCTGTCCTTGAATATTAGGAGAGGAGGTGGGTCTGGTTAGTGCCAGTGCTGATATCACCACCAGTGCCTTCAACTGTAACCAGCGAGGTTGCCAGGTTGCCTCCTCATCCTGACATCAAGCCATTTGGTCCAACCCAACTTTTAGCACATCTTGTTCCTTGGTTGGACTGATGGTTCTCCATGGTTTTCTCAGCTCCGTGAGGCAGCATGTGACACTGTGCCCTCCCTCAGTGCTCTCCATTGCCCAGGTAATACCGAAACATCCTACCACCCAACCCTTCACATCAGCTTGTGCACCAGGCAAGTGCAGGACTTTTTAAAGGGACTTTCAGCCTGTTGACACCGCTAAAGAAATCAGAGTCTAGGCCGGTCGTGGTGGCGCACGCCTGTAATCCAAGCGACTTGGGAGGCTGAGTCAGGAGGATCTCGAGTTCAAAGCCAGTCTCAGCAACTTAGCGAGGCCCTAAGCAACTCAGTGAGACCCTGTCTCTAAATAAAATACAAAAATAGGGGCTGGGGATGTGGCTCAGTGGTGGAGTGCCCCTGGGTTCAATCCCTGGTTCTAAAAAAAAAAAGAAAGAAATCAGAGTCTAACTCCAAATATTCCTAGATATAGCCAACCCATTGGAATTTTTTTTTGTATTTTTAATTAATTTTTAAAATTTTCTGGGCACAGTGGTACACACCTATAATCCCAGCAACTCCAGAGGCTAAGGGAGGAGGATCACAAGTTTGAGGCCAGCCTCAGCAACTTAGTGTCCCTGAGTTCAATCACTAGTATCCATTTTTTTTTAAGATAGGATATCTCTATGTTATGTATTGTCTAGACTGGAATCAAATTCCTGAACTCAGTTGATACTCCTACCAAGTAGCTGGAACTTTAGGTGCATGCCACTATGCCCAATCCCATCTGGAAATCTTTAATACAACAGCTCCCACCCAGTTTGAAAAGAACCATCCTTCCTGAACACAATCTTCTTTAAGAAAGAAAGCTGTTTGAGAATACTTGAGTGAATACATGAAATATTTATTTTCCAGGTCCAACCTGGTCTGAATTCAGGCTTGCTGGGCATCCCTTGTTGGTGTACACATGACTTTTTCTATCGCCTGTTAATTCTCCATTTCTGGGTTGCATCGTGAGCACTTCCTGTGTACGTATAACTTAGAAACCCACACAGCCCTTTAGCCGTGGGAAAGAGGTGTATCCACAGTACAAAATGCTCCTAGGCACCAAGAGAATATTAATGACGAATCAAAGGGCAAAGCATTTTTAAATCTCAAGGGAAAAGTCAAAGCAAAGAAAATTTGCAAATCAAATTTAAAACAGATAAAATGATTCAAGATAAAAGGCAGAGTTAAAAAGGTAAAAGAGGCTCTCATTAGAAGCCATTTAGAACAGTGGACTGTTTCAGGAATTTCCCTTCCTTGTCCTGTCATGCTCTGTTTCTTTGAAAAGGAGAAGATGGGGTATAGAATCAAGGCATTGTTGAGAACATAAATCTAGAAAAACTCTGAAAAGACAGGAGTAAAATAATTTAAGCCACATAAGAAGGTTTTTATTAGATTTTCTTAAGACATGCAATAGGAAAATGGGAAAAGTAGAGAGTATTTTTTTCCTCTTCATCTCAGTATTTGTATATGATTGGAAGTATCACTCATCCTAAGAATTAAGGTATGGATTAGACACACAACAGTGTTGCCTGTATGCTGAACCATAGATTTTTGCAGTATATGCCCCCACCCATAAAACAGATTTGCACTGAAAAGAGGTCACATGATATTGGTCACCTTTTTATGTTATTTGACCAAGGGTCATTTAGAAGACCTGGCTCCTCATTTCTATTTCTCTCAGGAAAGGGTCACTGTGATTAGTCATCTTTTAAAAAAAATTCTTTCTATTCTTCTCATATCTTGCACTTGTGATTCTAAGGTATGGTTTAATTAGGCAAGAATTAACTTTTGCTAGGCATGGTGGCATGTGCCTGAAATCCCAGCAACTCAGACATATAATCACATTGACAAAACTGGAAGATTTATAGCCAAGTTTGCATTTATATAAATAGAATAGGCATTAGCCCTTTCCAATAGAACATTGAGAGACAAGAAGTCCTATGGGTTTCCCATTACCATTGTAGTAGATTGTATTTTCCTAGATGTCCACATCTGTATATCCCATCCAACATGCTTGTATCATGTAATGCTAACACTTCTCCACTTAGAAATGAGGACTCTCCTACAAAGTGACTTATTTCCTCCCCTTAAAACTGGGTGTATCTGTGACTAGTGTGGTAGCAATATTATGTGCCTGCTAATGTTAAGCCACTGTGTTGGTTAGCTTTCTGCTGATGAAACAAATACCTAAGGTAAATCAACTGAAAAAGAAGAAAGGTTATTTTGAAGGTGTTGGTCCATGTTAGTTGGTGCTCTTGTTTGGGTCCATGGTGGCAAGGTATATCATACCAGAGAATGTCTGCTCCACTCACGGTGTCCAGGAAGCAAAACGAGTTGGGGTCCTACTATCCCCTTCAAAGTTATACCTCCCAATGACTTAACCTTCTGTCATTAGGCCTCACCATTTAAAGGTTCCACCCTCTCCCAAAGGCTCCACAAACTGGGGACAAAGTCTTTAACACATGGGCCCATTTCATATCCAGACAATAGCAGTCATAAAAGGGGATACTGCTTGCACTCCATCCTCTTGGGATGCTCATGCTAAGAACCCAGCCACCATATTGTGAGGAAACCAAACAGTCACAAGGAAAGGCCACGTGTAGTGTTCCAGCAGCCCCTTAGGTGAAATCCCAAATGACAGCCAGCACCCACCAACAGACATGGGTGTGAACAAGGCCTAGAGCAACCCCAGCACCTGCCTTCCAGACGCCCCAGCTGATGCTGAACAGAATAGAGACAATCTGTTCTCACTGATCCTATCCACATTGTAGGCTTATGAACAAATATAAATGGTGTCCCTATTTTAAGTCACTAAGTTCTAGAAGTGATACATTGTGTAGCTCTAGGTAACCAGAATAATTATCACCCCAAAAACATTTTCACAGGAGACATTAGTAAATACCACCACGTTAAGAGTTTCATGCTTGCAGACTCTCACAATTTATAAAAATGTTAATGATAGATAAGTCAATGGCAAATACTATTAATTATGATCATTTGTATGACAAGGAGTAAAAGTTGAGAAAGTCTGCTTTTAGTGGGATTTCCTTTCATCACTAGCCACAAATCTGAAAACTGCCTCCTAGGTGTACATGAATAACCACAAAAGACCTTTTTTATTCCATCCTATTAAAATTTATACTAAAACAACTCAGGAAGGCTAACGTAACAAGGACTTGATTTTCTAACTGGAAAATTCATGTTGTGAAATTCTGTAGTCTCCACTCTTTCAAATGTTACCCAACATATTAATTGTCTGGACGTTTTAAGGAGCAGATATTTAACTCAAAAGTTTATGCTTTTCTAAAAAACCACAGTTCAACAATGAAATTTTTGATAAAATGTCCTCTGAATAATATTAATGTGGGTCATTTATGATATTTTTATAAAAATTAGAATAATGAGGACTGGAGATGTGACTCAGTGTTACAGCACTTAACTAGCATGTACACAGCCTGGGATTCAATCTCCATCACCACATGCAATCAATCAAGAGAAAGAAAGAAAGAAAGAAAGAAAGAAAGAAAGAAAGAAAGAAAGAAAAGAAAAAAGAAAGATTGATTCAATTAATTGCCATTCTTCTTGAATCATAGTGAATATGACCCTTGAATACAAAAGCAGAAAGTACATATTTAGGGTCCTTCACTACATCTGAAAATATGACAAGTTTCTACTTTCACTGCTCAAAGGAATACTCAATAGTTTTTCCAAAATCAATAGAGATGATGATTAAATATGCCCAGTGCTGGACTGGGGGTGTAATTTATAGTAGAGCACTCGCCGAAAACGTGCAAGGCCCTGTGTTTGATCCCCAGCGCTACAAAAACAAAAATCAAATAAATAAAAAACACCCTTGCTCGGTATTAGAAATAGTCAGGTATCCAGTGACTTTGAGATTATAGGAGGTAGAAGACAAAAATGTGGGCTAAATTCCCAGCCATTGTTTTTGTGTAACTTACGACAATGACATATATAGCAGGAGGCAAAGAGGAAAGAGAAGCTGGAGAAATGGGTGGAAAAGAAGATGGGTGGGAGGAATGGTCCAAAGCAGAGGAAGAGAATTTCCACAAGGCCTGGAGAGTTTACAGAGGAGTCAGTCTTTCTTTCTTTCTTTCTTTCTTTCTTTCTTTTCTTTCTTTCTTTCTTTCTTTCTTTC